>VDFB02089988.1:50782-71462 GCA_007258455.2 Sequoia sempervirens
AAGATTCAAAGCTAGTTGGTACACCCATGGTGACTAGATGAAAGTTGACAACAAAAGATGATTCTCCAAAAGAAAATCAGACAAGATATAGATCAATGATTGGTGGATTGATGCATTTAACTCAAAATAGGCCTAATATCATGAATGTTGTATGTATTGTTGCAATATTTCAAGCTGATCTGAAGGAATCTCATGTGACTGCTATGAAGAGAATTTTTAGATACTTGAAGGGAACTATTGACCTTGGCCTATGGTATCCTAAAGATGATGATCTTACTTTGAGTGCCTTTATTGATGTTGATTGGGCCAGAGATGTAAATGAAAGAAAAAGTACTAGTGGTGGAGTATTTTTCTTGGTTAAAAAGATAATTTCATGGTTAAGCAAGAAGTAGAATGCCATTTCTTTGTCCACTGTTGAGGCCGAATACATTGCTACTGCTAATAATTGTACTCAATTCCTATGGATGAAGCAGATGTTAAAGGATATTAGAGTTGTGTATGATGAGCCTATTGCTATATTCTATGATAATTCAAGTGCTATTAACATTTCCAAGTGTCTGGTGTTGCATTCAAAGAAAAAGCATATATCTATCAAGTTTCACTTTTTGAGGGAGAAAGTAAGTGAAAAAGAAGATTGGAGTATGTGCCTACTAAGGAGCAGATTGCAAAAATATTTACCAATCCATTGCCTAAGGATAATTTTGAGTATCTCAGAGTGAAGTTAGGGGTGATTACCCCTCCTAATCAGAACTAAGATGCAATGTGTGCATCGGTTCATGCATTTCACAGTCATATCTTGTTTTGGATTAATGTTGTGGTGGCTGCTACTCAGGGGGAGTAGTCAGATGGTTCAAAAAATTAGATATGTGGTTGAGAGCTCAAAGAACTTTGTCATTGATGTCAAAGGGGGAGAAGAGTCATGTGAAAAACTAGTGATTATCTAGGGAGAAGAGTCATGTGGAAGAGTTTAGGAGAAAATGAGTCAGATCCTAAAGGGGAGTAAGTGTCAAGAGTTAGTTGTGTTGATGGTGTTTTTCACATCATGTGTTGCCATCAATGCTAAAGTGGGAGATTGTTGTATGTTGTGATTGTGTTTTTGATATGTGGTTGTCATTGATGTCAACACTATTAGCATTAATGCATTTGAAACTATATATGTCGAGGATATTGAGAAAATTGTAAAGAAATGAGTTGCAGGTTGTCAATGGTGAAGTGAAGTTAAGTATGGTAGTATGCTATATACATTGGTGATTAGAGGTTGTGGACTAAAGGGTTTGTTCTTTAGAGTGTATCTAGTTTATCCACATCGAGGAGTTTTAGAGATATGCATGAAGATTTTCATTTCCTAATAGTTTTCTTGTTGAACAGCTTCAATTAGTGTTCAAGTTGAAGATGGGGATATTTTAGTTAGTTCAATTATTTGTGGTGCTTCTCTGTTGGTTTTAATGTTTTGGATGCTTTATTTATTGTGATCTATCTTTTATTTTGCCGCGTATGCATTTGATCTGATTGTACTCGTGGTTTGGTACTTTCTCTTTTGAAGTATTCATATGTTTCCTTGTTTGTGAGTGCCCTTAAGCTTGGCTATCTTTAAACATTAAGTGAGTTGTTTGTTTGTGTCTTGTGATGTTATGTTGGGTTCACAAGTTTGCATTGATTAAATAATGACTTAGATTCCATAATTAAATATTTAAGTGAGCCCTTCAAATTATTAATAATTACATTATTAAAGCTAATAAATTATTAGCTTAGTAGGATACTAGAGTGCTAATATGTATTGTTTAAATTAGTTGTATGATGTAAATAAATTAATGATTATAATAATTGACTTTAGATTATTAATTATATCATTAATCAATTTTAATAAATTATATTTATTTTGTTTATTTATTAATGGGCATCAAAATTACAAATGATGCAATTTTGATAAAAGAAAAGAGAAATTTAAAATATTTAATAAATAAGTAAATAAATAAAATAAAAACAAATAAAAAGGGTTTAACAAGATTTACACTTGTCTAGCATGCCTTTGAAAGTTTCACTTGAAGGCCAGCCTCATTTTGCCTCTTATGATATCAATTTGTGAGGCATACGACCATGAGATGGTTAGAATATACATCTCATCACCCGGAACTCTACCAAAAAGGAAGAGAGTGTGAAGAAAAGTAAAGAAGAAGAAGTGAATATTTTTAACTCATGAGCCCTAATAACTTTGTTGTGATGGGGGCATTAAAGATTTTATCAGTTCAAATCCCTATGGATGGCTATAATCTGAATCTATTTGTAAGACAGTGTGTCTTCCTTTTAATTTAGCAGTGAGCTCTAGGTAGTGCGCCTGAATGCAAGTGCATTCCCCATATTTCATTCTCTTATACTTTTAATAGGGTATAATCTTGTGGACTGACCTCCACCATGGTTTTTCCCTAGCGAGGGGGTTTCCACATAAAAAAAATCTTGGTGTTATGTGTTTTTCTAATGTGTCGTTGATTCATGATTTCATGGTTAATTACAAGATCTAAGATTAAGGTTAACAAGTTGAATAAATTTGAAATTCAGTGACAACTGATTCACCCTCCCTCTCAGTTGTATGCCCTTGTATTTCCAACAAGAAAACCATAGAAAAATAATGTTTGGCTTTTCTGTTTGCTACTAGTAAATTGAGACATTATTTATTGAATGCTGAAATATATGTCATGACAAAGTTTGATCCTTTAAGACATCTGTTTACAAAAACATATTTATCAGGATGCTTAGCTAAGTGGGTTATGTTGTTAACTAAGTTTGAACTGAAATTTTTTTCACAAATGGAAATTAAAGGACAAGTCTTAACCAATCAATTAGCTAATGCTTCTTCTCCTCTAGTGTTGCCAAACATTGACTCCTTCCTAGATAAAAATGTGTTGGCTATACAAGAATAAAAAGACACATGGTAATTATACTTCGACGGTTCTATGAGTAGAATAGGCTCAGGGGTAGGAGTTATCTTAATTCCTCCTTTAGACAAGCCTATTCCATTATCTTTGCATCTAAACTTCCTATGTACCAACAACACTACATAATATGAAGCCCTAATAGGTGGAATACATGTCATGTTAGCATTAAATGTAAAACAAATTTCTATATTTGGGGATTAACTCTTAATCATTAAACAAATCAATGGTGTGTATCAAGTAAATCATGATAAACTTGTCTTATAAACTTGAAAGATGGAACCTTTCCTAAACGTACAACCAAGAACACTCAAGCTCGTATGCGAAAGCTAACATCCAAATATATAATCTTAGCCGACATTCTCTATAGAATATCATTTAATGGCCTTTTACTTTGATGCCTTACAAAATCTGAAATCCCCATAGCACTTGAACAAGGGAATGTAGGTGTTTTTGGGGGTCATTTTGGAGGAAGATCCCTAGTTCAAAATTTAATTCACATAGGATATTATTGGAGACACATGGAACAAGATTGTTTTGAATACATGAAGAAGTGTCATAAATGTCAGGAACATAACAATTTTATTCACTCCCTACCTCCAAAATGCATGCTCACATTCCTTTTTGGACATTTTCAATTTGGGGCTTGGACCTTATTGGGAAAATATCAACACCTTCTTCCGTGAGACATACCTTTATCATTACTACAACTAATTACTTTATGAAGTGGGTAGAAGCTATCCCTCTTCATTCCACAACCATTAATTCAATATGTCATTTCATATTGGAACACATCATTGCTCACTTTGGTATCCCTTTTGCATTGGTTTGAGATAATAGAACTCCATAAAAAATAATGATGTGAAGAAATTCTTAGAATCATTGAATATTCAACATCATTTTTCAAAACCATACTATCTACAACCAAATGGACAAGCAGAAGTAACTAATAAGACTATTGAAAAAATTATGTGAAAGACAATAAGAAAACACAAAAAATATTGGCATACATAATTATCCTATGTGTTATGGGCTCATCATACAAAAGTTAGAACATCCACTGCAAATACTCCATATAACCTAGTCTATGGTGTTGAAGCAATAATTCCTTTAGAGTTAGAAATTACTTCCTTAATAATTTATCTTAAAGGGCTCATTGATGACAATACTTACAAAGAAAATCATTTGCATCAGCTTGAAATGCTCAATGAATAGTGCATTAATGCTCTAGAACATTTACAAGATTACTTTAAAAGAATACAACATGGTTACAATGATAATGTCATTCCCTGTGAATTTAATCTAGGTGAACTAATGTTATGTGAAAACCAACAAAATGTTAATGCTCTCCTAAATTGAAAAGGAAAGTTTAGCCCTAACTAGTTAGGCCCTTACACCATTAAAGAAAAGTATGCATCCAAAGATTACACATTAACTAAAATGGATGGTACATCTCTAAAAGACCCTATAAATGTCGTGCATCTGCATTGGTATTACATATAGCACTTCTTGTTTTGAATGGTATGTTAGAGTAATGTTGTTAGGTGAAATAGATAGGTTCTATTTTATCTCAAATTACTTTCTTCTTTGATACATAAAACATGTGTGTATCCTAGATTCTAGGGTAATTAATCAAATATTTTTGTTTAATTACTTTAGTCCCCATACTATTCAAAACTTTGTGTGTTATGTTAATTTAAATCCTTACATAAATTTAATATCATTAAATCATAAGTGTATTTAAGTGAACATAGCATATCTTAATCACAATGTGGTATCTAACTTAAACTATGAATGGTTTAATTAGATCACACAAAACATTAAATCATGGAGAAATTTATTAAATATTCTTGCAAAGGATATTTGATAAATCACATTGACATTTAGTTAAACACAACATCATAAACCAAAATTTCTATATCTATAATCATCAAGAGTTTTGGTTACATATGCATCAGTGAGTACAATGATATTAAGTCCTATGACTATCTAACCCCTTCGGGGCCGGTGATCTTCATGACCATTGTGAGATAGTGGTATGAGATCATGATCTCATTGAATCTATTTGTAGAATACCTAACATCCCTGATGCCCTAGCCTCTCACATGAGAGCCTCAAAATTCTCTTGGTTAATCTAGTCCTTGTCTACTTGTATCCTCGTGACCTCCTCCCACTATCTCGAGACCTCTACCCATAGGTTACTCTCCACCTTACTATTAGTAGTACCTAGAGAGGCTAAAACTACTATAGGTTGTGCACAAAGCTCATTGGAATGACTAGTGGCACTCTGATACACTATAACCAATCTTTCCATAGGCTCAAAAACATTTTCATGTGAATCCATTGAGAGTGGGGGCACATACACCTCAAGGACATCATCCTCAGGATGTAACAGATTCACTATTGTTGTGGGCACTCGCTGATAGAGATCTTGCCACTCTCGTGTAGATCCTACCAAATTAAAATCATAAAGAACATTGATAACTATCATAATCATATATATAAAGCAAGTAGGTAAAATATATATACATAGTGAAATAACATAAGTCATCCAAATATAACTTGGATCAACGATCTACCAATTGGGATATGCTCATATGATGGTGGTCCCTCCCTGTGCTGATGATGTAGGTGGTCTACTACCACTAGCCTCCCTAATCTTATGTGTATGGAAATTTGACCTAACATTGGCTTGTGGTCTAGCTGATTTGATAAGGGACACCTTTGCACTATAAAAAAAAATTGGATCCTCCATTGTCTCAACAGTTTCCTCACTCATGGGTTGGGAATTGTCATCATCATCATCAACCTCCTCATATTCATCATCCTACTCCTCCTCATCTGCATCTGTAAAGATTTCAGTTGTAGCAACATCATCATCCAAGGTTACATCTATGCAATCATCATCTATGTCCCCTCTGTGACTTGGAATAGGTTTGGCAAAGCCCATAGGGTGATGTAAAGGGAACAAGGGTGTTGACCTCCCTATACTCCACCACTCCTCATAAGCCTAAGTGGTACCTATGTTGTCGACCTCAAAATCTAGGGGTAGGTCAGGGTCCTCATCATGTAAATCACTAAAGTATACATCATCCCTCGTGAGACAACAATCATCCCTAGGACTCATTATGTTGTGTGTTGTTCATCTATATGATGGTCTAGAACATGGAGCCACCTAAGTATGGTCGAACTGTCTAATCACCCTATCATAATAAAATGGTTTGAACACATATTCATGTCAACCTAGTAGAAATCAATCCATTTGTAATCTACACATCTCATTGCAGTGATCCACCCACAGTGGTATCCACTGATAGGGCCTCCAGTAGATATCATCCTCATCTAGCTAGTCAAAAGTAATCCTCTAGTATAATAAATCTCCCTCTTGCCAAGGCCATCTAAGTGGGTAGCTATAAACCTTCGGATCTCAAATGGCTACTGTAAGGGGAAAGCCAGTGGGCCTAGTACATGTAATGTGCTGAAAGCACCATATCTATAGTAGGGTATAATGTATGATGCCTTGAAGCTCTCTAAGGGAAAATTGACTGAGATCATAGTATAAATGAGCAAGCATGTTATGACCCTGTGAATAAATAGTCTCCTACTACTCCATCCCTATGATAGTGTACACAAGCCACCATCTAGGTGTGCCCCTCAACCATCTAAAACCAATGTAAGTGCCACAAAAACTATCATGATACACCACATGAGTGGTGGCCACATGTTCAGGAGCCATTTAAGCTCCACACACAGTCTGATGCTTGAGTGTCACATAGACCACTCTACACAATAGCATATATCATCTCTCATTTGTGCAAAGGACCTATCAATAACTAGCTACACATGCTCTCCATGAATGGGGATGGATAAGATGTTGTGAATGTCCTCCACTGTGATAGTCATCTCTCCCATGGGAAGATGAAATGTCCAATTACCCGAATCCCATCTCTCTGCTAAGGCTGGTATCATACTATCACGGTACTTCATAGGTGGAATGAGGTGCACCCAAAATAGACCAACCTCTTGCAATAACTAAATCTCCTCTGATAGCCGAGTCACTGAATCTCAAAGGAAGTGAAATTGCTTCCCACCAAGATGTTGTCTAGCTTCAGGAGGAACCTAAGAGATAAATATTACATCAAATAAATTCTAAAACAATCAATCAACATCACTAGGGTTATTGTAAGATGCTTTTCTAAAAAAATAGATACCTAGACCATTTCTAGACTAAGGACTGGTACACTATATCTATTCTGGGACACTTTGTGGCAAAGTGGGACACTTTACACCAAAGTGGGACCCTTTGTGCCAAATTGGGACATTTTGCACCAAAGTGGATTCTAAGGTCATAAATCTACTCACATTGCATGAAAAAGTATAGTACAGGGACAAAATCAGAGAAAATGCAAAGAAAAATTTACTCACCATACAATGGAGGATTCCTTGTGCATCATCATGAACCAAGTCCAATCTCAAAGGCTTGTAAATCCTACAGCTTGGAACCTTCACTTACTTTGCACCAAGGTAAATTTGCAACAAGGTAAAAATCAAATGAATAGTGAAAGGAGTCATTTTCAATAGTATATAGTAAAACCCTAGTAAATAAAGTTTATTCATTTAAAAGGGGAAAGTTCATTAAAATAAACATATTGGGGACTAGAGAAATCCATTTTTCACACCGTTTGCTGTGTTGGATTCACAATCCTGTCCCCATTTTCATCAGTTGTCTATCATTATGTGGTATGGTTCCTAGAAGTACCCTATTATACAACTTGTATAATTCAATGTGATTTCGTGCTCACCCTAATTCCACCTCCATAAAGCAAGCGAAATCAGGGGGCATACATCTACCCTCAAATTCAATTCTTCGTAGAAGTTTGATATGAGGTTTTTTCAACAACTAATGAAAATGTGTTGCAAGATGCAGTTCCTAACATTGTGGTTTTGCAGGTAGCTACATTGGGGGGTTCATTCTCCCTAAGGAATCCATATGAGTATCCATTTTCTAGTAGTTATTTCCTTTAGCTTGCATATTCATGTAGTATCATATGGTAGCTAAATGTAGTGTGAAAAAAAGTAATTCTTTTTCACACTTTATTTGAAGTAATTGACACATAATTAACTTAATTATGCATTAGAATGGTGTTGTAAGATGTTGTACACATTCACACCTCTCTAGGGTCCTTAACTAAAATATATTTAAATTTCACCTTTTACAAGAGTGTTGTAAACTGTTGTAAGGAATTTTCATAATTTTCTAAGCTCTATTCATCTAATTAAGCCTAATGGACCCCTCTTGTACTTAAATCAGGCACTATTAATGGTTTTGTAAAGTGACTAAACTCACTTTCCCATCTATCTAGGATGGTATTAATTAATGGTGGTTAATTAGAATTAATTGCCTCTTTAATTCAAATTCAATGGCACCTCCCTAAGATCATTTTTGACACCCGACAATCAAATGATGTAACCTTGAATGTGGAAAATTTTAGGTCCTAGAAAGTGTGCCAGGACCCATTCAGCATGAAGGAAGAATGGGTCCTCCCTTAATAGGACCCCACTTTCTTGGCATATTCCAATTGGGGTTTTGATCCTCTTTTCACCCCCTGGAGCTTGGTCCTAGAAATTGAGCCAAGACCCATTCGCCACCTTTCGCCCAAGGTGGTGAATGGGTCCTCCCTTAACAAGGACACTCTATTTGAATTTCTTCTTGGAGGGATTTTAATTAATTTCACTTCCAAATATGAGGTTGGCCTAAATTCTTTGAATTTCAAGGTTAAATCTCTAATTTAGTATAAATACAATCTTATTTGACATAATTTCACCTAAGAAATCTAAGGGAGAAGACTAGAGAAAGATTACAAGAAAAAATACAAAGAATTCAAGCAAAAGTGAAGTTTGGAGTATCATTTCAAGATATTCAAGCTCATTTCTATCCAAGATCAATCATTATTGAAGGTTGATGATAGATGCCTATGGAGAATCATAAAGGATTCTAGGTGTTGGGATATGCACAAGTCATACAACCAAGCCTATGTACTTTCTTGTGGATTGATTCCATCTTTTATAATCATCCTATTTATAGCCTATAAGAGGTATTTTCAGATTTGTGATTCATTGGAGGGATTACACATCTTCTTTAGTGAGTCATTTACATTTTTCACATCACATTCAAGGGTTTTATCCTAACACAATGGGGTAAAATTGCATTTACATTCTCTTGGATCTTAGTCTTAGACACACTTAAGATTGAGATTTCACACACTATTGCAAGTTTTAGACTTTTATTCATCTTTCAAGGTTTAATTACCAACAAGGGGTTTGACTAAGGAAAATCCCTATCCACCAATAAGATACCAATTTTATTTTGTAGGTTATAGACAGATTCAAATTTGGAAACAAGAAATTAAAAGTGCCAAGGAGAAGAGAAAACCTAGAAGTTACAACCCAGATTCAAAGGTTTCTAGAAAACCCTAGCAAGAGCCATTTTCCTTTAAGGGTGAATGAGTCCCTGATGAGGGCTGACAGGCATCACATTCTAGACATTTCAAGCTTATTTTTCTAGTTTGTCTCCCCGAAAAGGCCTACCAGGACCCATTCACCTTTGGTGTCAAATGAGTCCCTATTAGTAGGACAAAAAATTAGATTTCACTAGGTGCACAACATCCTTACCTTCTTGTTCCTTCAGAAAAGTTGTAGTTTCTTTATGTTTTATGTTCAATTTACGCATTTGTGTGTTAGACCTAGGATTAGGGTTTTTTCATGAGCTTAATTATTTCTCCCTCAAATTGAGATCTAGCTCACCACCCTGTCCTTGCATAAAGGAAAGAGTGCAAGATCCCTCAATCTTGATTCAATTCACCCCTTGGGTTGATAGTTGTTTCATGGTTTTTAGATCTCATCTTTTGAATGAAACATCCCTAATGGAAAAAAAGGTGGATTGGATATATTATCACTCCTTTCTCTCCTATTTTTCCACATTTCAAAAAGAACAAAAATATAGTAGAAAGATAGACCACAAAGTAGAAAATAACTAAGGTAGAAGAATATGTACCCTGAAATTAGACTTCTAGTATTTAGAAAGGAAACTAACATTTTTTTGGAACACATATTCATATTAGAATCCCTCTATCAAAGAAATGGAATTGATGAGGATAAAACAAAACTATTTGACTTTTTAGGATACCATAGAAAGGAAGCTTTAGATTGGTATAGGATGAGTTAGCCAAAACTTGATAAGGACTTAGATAGAGTTAATAACTCATTATTAATAATATTTGATTATGTGTAATTCCTATATGAGAGAGAAAAATGAGGGACGTAGAATAGAAGAGAGGAGAGATAGTTAAGGAGTATGGGATTCTTCAATTTGTATAGGGAAATTAGGGTTGCATTATATAGAAGAATATTTGACACATAACTATATGCAATAACTTTATCTTTCTTCATTGAAGCCCAATCCTATAGAAGAATAAATAAGGAAAAGGAAAATGATGAATTGGAAAATATGTCATGAACAATAGAATAATTTAAATTTTTTTCTAAAAACAATTGATAAAGAAGAAAGTAAAAAACATAATAAAAATACATGGTGTTCATATTTCTCATGAGAAGGTCATATCTGAAATGGTTTCTCAAAGGCACAAGTTGATAAAAAAAAAAATTGTAATGAGGGTAGACTTATGAGTAGTAGCATAGAAAATTCAATAATTATTTTATGGACTATGCGGTGAATGGGATGACCACAAAATATATGACTATCCCTAAAGGAGGTTCCAAATTAGGGATAAAAATAGACATGAACCTCAATGTCCCAAGTACCATAATAACAATCAAGAAATAAATTAAAAGAAACCATTATCAAAGGGCTAGTGGAAGATCCCCCACATGCCCAAGACCATGGGTATGGAATTCCACCATGTAGAAATCAATGAAATATCAATTCAATATAGAATAATCCTCTGCCAAACCCAAATGAGAATCAAATCTCCTTCAATTGTTGAATGTTGTGGTTGTGTTGCTGATATGTGATAATCATTGATGTCAACACTATTAGCATTATTGTATTGAAGGGTGTATATGTTGAGGATATTGAGAAAATTGTTAAAGGAAGAGTTTGAGGTTCTCATTCAAACTATGAAAGTCATGAAGGTGTCTTTTTTTGTACATTGAAGATCAATTGTTTTGGCCTAAAGGGTTTATTGTTGAGTGTATCTAGTCCATCCATAAAAAGTTTCAAAGGTCCGTGTGAATATTTGTTCGAGTTATGAAGATTTGTGTTCTAACAGTGTTTATGTGGTCTCTGTTAGTGTCCTTGATTAAAGTTTATGTTTTTTTGGTAATTTATGTTGCTGCAGATATTTCTCTATTATTTATTGTTGTTTGTGGATGTTTCTAGATCATGCTCTATCTTTGTTGCATGTCTACATTGATCAGTGTGCTCTTGGTTGAATATTTTTCTTGGTATGTCTAGGTTTTCATGTTCTTGGCCGACATGATGGTTGTGGCATGTTGCAGATCCTTGAAGATTTAATTTTGAATGTTTGGTGTGCTCAAGGATTTTTTTTTGGGTTGCATCATGATATTAGCCAATGGTGGTTGATTCACATTGAAATTTTGTTTGTAAAAATTGGGCCAACATTGAAAATATGTTTTATATTTTGGCTGAAAAGGTTGCTGATGTAATTCTATGTTGCGGATATATAAGAGCAATTGTTTGAGTGAAGTTAGTGTGTGCATAAGAGTGAATGTATTCCAGAGAAAGTACATATGGGTGAATAGTGTCCAAATCATTCGATTGCAGAGTAGAGTGATAAGAAGTTTGAGCGAAGTGTGAAGAAAGTTTTCTATGCTTAATTGGAATTGTAATCAGGCTTGTGAATAAGCTATTTCTTCAGTTCATACCCTGCAGATCTAATCTGTATTGTTGTGTATTGTTGGGCAATGATCCCTCTTGTATTTGTGCAGTGAGCTCTAGGCGGTGTGCCTAAATGCATGTGCATTCCCATTATTTTTCTTATACTTTTAATAGGGTATAATATTGTGGACTAACATCCACTATGGTTTTTCCCCTAATAGGGTTTCCATGTAAAAATATTGGTGTTCTCTATGCTTATAATGTGTTTTTTCTTCATGGTTTATTTTTCATTCATCAGATATGAGATTAAGTTAAGTAAATTTTTAATATTTTGTGACAACTGATTCACCCCCCCTCTCAGTTGTCTATCCTTGTTTTGCCAACAATTGGTATCAGAGTAGGTTCCTCTGAAGAAGTTTAAAAGATTGAGGTGATCCGAGATGACATCATACAAGAAGGACAGTCCTAGATTCGATGGAACAAACTACTCATTGTGGAAAACTAGGATGGGGTGTCATTTTAGGTGTATTGGTGAACCCTTCTAGAAGATTACAAAGAACAAATATGTTATTCCTTAGAATGGTACTTCCACTGCTGAAGAGATTAAAGAGGCTAAGAATAATGTCAAGGCTATTGAAGCTTTACTGAGTTCTCTAATAGATTTGAAAATGAAAAATGTGATAGGTCTAAAGAAAGCTTGTGAGATGTGGATGAAGCTGGAAACTTTGTATGAAGGAGATGTACATGTGAAGATGGCTAAGCTACAGAGTTTGAAAGGAAAGTATGAAAATTTGAAGATGGGTGAAGATGAAAATATTTCTTCTTTTATGCAAAGAGTAAATGAAATAGTGATGGGTATTAGATGTGCCAGTGGTACCTTGGAATAGGAAGAAATTGTGGCTAAAGTGCTCAGATCATTTCCTCCTTCCTACAAAGAGAAGGCTCAGGCTATTGAAGAAACCAGATCATTGGCGAATGTGGCAAGAGATACACTGATTGGTAAACTTGTTGCCTTTGAGTTGAATGAATTTGGTGAATCTTCTCCTAAGACTGAATCTGCATTCAAGGCTACTATATCCAGAAGAAACAAGCAAAGATATGATTCAAGAGAGAGTTCTAGAAATACATTCAAGTATGAGGAAGAAATGAAATGGCTTGAAGATGAAGAAAGAGAGGTAGAAGAGTTGGAAGCACTGATTGTGAAGAAAGAAGGTAGATGACAAGGTAAGAATAAAGGAAAGCTTCCTATCAAATGTTTTTCTTGTAGTAAAATAGGTCATTTTCCATCAAGGTTTCCTAAAAGAGTTCCTAGATCTAAGCCTTACAAATCTAGATTCCAAAACAAATGCTACTTTGCTAAAGAAGGTGTGATTGATGAAGAGTTTGATAAAGAAAATGGAAATGAAGATGATTGGGTTTTCATTGCTATCAAGGAAAATAGTCTTGTGGCTATTGAATATACTAAATTTGGGAAAGCTCTTGCAAATCAATTTGAAGAAAAGGATGAGTGGGTCATTGACAGTGGATGCTCACATCATATGACTGGTGATAAAATAAAATTTGTAAATCTAGAGAAGTATGACGGTGGGATTGTAAGATTTGGAGATAACAATGCTTGTGTGATTCGTGGCAGAGGATCTATTTGTCTTGGTGGTAAGCATAACAATCATGATATTCTTTATGTTGAAGTCTTGAAGCACAACTTATTGAGTGTTGGATAGATGGTGGAAAAGGGTTATGATCTTCAGTTCAAAGATGGAAGATGTAGGATATATGGAAGCTCTGGAAATATAATTGCTTTAGGTAAATAGAAAAAAGGTAATGTTTTTCACCTGAATGCTACCAATGAAAGTTGTTTAATTGCTCAAGTAGATGAAAGGTGGTTATGGCATATAAGGTCGTGTCATGTGAATTTTGAAAACATAGTTAAAGTAAGTTCCACTCAAGTAGTAAGGTATTTACCTAAGCTAGTGAAGCCTGCTAACACAATTTGCAAGGAGTGTCATATGGGAAAATAGACTAGAGTCTCTTTTCGGAGAAAACAACATCATTCAAATGGATTATTGGAGCTGGTGCATACTGATCTATGCGGTCCTTCCAGAGTTAGAATTCTCCATGGTGAAAGGTACTTTATGTTGCTTATTGATGATTATTCTAGAATGATATGGGTTGCTTTCTTAAGAGAAAAATATGAAGCATTAGAAAAGTTCAAAAGTTTCAAAGCTATGGAAGAAAATGAGAAAGGTCTAAGAATAAAATGCCTAAGGTCAGACAGAGGTGGTGAATTCACCTCTAGGGAGTTTAATTATTTTTGTGAAGAGCATGGAATCATAAGACAATTATCTGCTCTACGAACCCCTCAACAGAATGGTGTTGTAGAGAGGAAGAATAGAACAATTTTGGATGTTGTTAGAACAATGATGATTGAAGGAAATGTGCCTCACATCTATTGGAGTGAAGTTGTAAGCACTATTGTGTACACTTTGTACCGGGTAAATGTAAATGGTAATTTTGGTAATACTCCTTTTGAACTATGGTTTGGTTATAAGCCTACTATTAAATACTTCAATATCTTTGGAAGCAAGTGTTACATCAAGAGAGATGACGATATAGGAAATTTTGATGCAAGAAGCGATGAATGAATATTTCTAGGTTACTCTACTAGAAGCAAGGCCTACTAGTGCTATAACAAAAGACAGAGAAAAACGGTTGAGTGCAAATGTCAGAGTTGATGAGAATTCTGCTAGATCATCCAAATCTTGTGGATATGATTCAGATGAAGAGAATAAAAACAAAGGGAAGAATTTTCATACACAAAATCAACTTCAAATTGTGCCATATGTTCTGGCAAGACAACTTCAATTTATTCTGGTAAATCAAGATAGTTGGGAAGCAGAGACAAGTACAATTATAGAAGAAAGAATAGAAGAATTAGAAGTTCAAGAGAATATTAAAACTCTGAGATATGTTAAGATAAATCATTTTGAAATTTTTTTTATAGGAGACAAGAATAAAGGAGTACAAACTAGAAGAAAGATTGCAGAAGAGTATTGCCTGGTTTCCAAGATTGAGCCTAAAGATGTCAATGAAGTTTACAATGATGAACAATGGATGGAAGCTATGAATGAAGGACTGATGTAGATTGAAAAGAATGATACATTGATACTTGTTCCCAAAACTAAAGATAAGAATGTGATTGGTACTAAATGGGTCTTTTGAAATAAGCTAAATGAACAAGGTGAAGTGGTCCGAAATAAAGCAAGATTGGTATGTAAAGGGTATTCACAAATGGAAGGTATTGATTTTGAAGAAACCTTTGCCCTTGTTGCCAGAATTGAAGCTATAAGGTTATTTCTTGCCTATGCTGCATATAAAAATTATAAAGTCTATCAAATGGATGTGAAGTCAGCTTTTTTGAATGGTGAGTTAGAAGAAGAAGTATATATTGAACAACATGATGGATTTCAACTGACTAACAAAGAAGACATGGTTTTCTGATTGAAGAAAGCTTTGTATGGACTCAAGAAAGCCCCCAGAGCCTGGTATGCTAGATTGGACAAATACTTACTGAAGCTTGGATTCAATAAAGGTACTGCTGACAACAACCTATATTTCAAATTGGATCATGATAAAGAATTAATTATTGAGGTCTTTTTTGATGACATTATTTTTGGAGATGACAATCTATGTATGAGGTTTGTTGATGAGATGGAGAGTGAATTTGAGATGAGTATGATTGGAGAGATGAAGTTTTTTTAGGGATTGCAAGTTACTCAGTTAAACAAGGGGATATTCATATCTCATTCCAAACATGTGAGAGAACTACTGAAGAAGTTTGGCATGGATGACTCAAAACCTGTTGGTACTCCCATGGTAACCGAATGTAAGTTATCATAGAATGATGATTCTCCTAAGGAAAATCAAACAAGAGACAGGTCAATGATTGGTGGATTGCTCTATTTAACTCATACTAGACCAGACATTATGAATGTTGTAAGTATGGTTGCTAGATTTCATACTGATCCAAAAGTGTCTCATGTGACTATTGTAAAGAGAATCTTCAGGTATCTTAAAGGAACAGTTGATTTTGGGCTTTGGTATCCTAAGGATGATGATCTTACTTTGAATGCATATACTGATGCAGATTGGGTAGGAGATGTAGATGATAGGAAGAGTACTAGTGATGGTGCCTTCTTCCTAGGGAGGAAGTTGGTGTCTTGGTTGAGAAAAAAGAAAATTTCATTTCTCTATCTACTGTTGAGGCATAGTATATTGTTGCTGCAAATAATTGTACTCAAGTGATGTGGAAGAAACAAATGCTAAAATTTATCAAAGAAGTATATGATGAACCTATTTCCATATACTGTGACAACTCAAGATCAATTAACATATCAAAGAATCTAGTGCTACACTCTAAGACCAAGCAAAAATTGAGTGAGAAAGAAGTCAGACTAGAGTATGTGCCTACCAAAGAATAGATTGCAAAGATTTTCACTAAGTCATTTCCAAAGGATACTTTTGAGTATCTTAGAGGGATGCTAGGGGTGATTACCCCTCCTGAATTGAACTAAAGATGCATTTACTTGCATCAATCCGTGTGCTTTATGGATATTTCCTGATCTTATTTGATGTTTCTGTGGCTACTACTCAGGGGGAGTAGTCAGATGTGCAACTATGTGGTTCAGAGCTTGTATGTGGGAAGATAATGGTTATCTTTTCCATTGATGTCAAAGGGGAGAAGAGTCATGTGAAAACTGCTTCTTATCTAGAGTAAAGAGTTGTGTGGGAAGAAGATCATGCAGAAGAAGTCAAGGAAGAAGAGTCAGAATCTAAGGAGGAGTAAGTGCTGATTAAGAATTGGGTTGATGGTGTTTTTCACATCATGTGTTTCCATCAATGCCAAAGGGGGAGATTATTAGATGTTGTGGTTGTGTTGTTGATATGTAGTTGTCATTAATGTCAACAATATTGACATTATTGTATTGAAGGTTGTATATGTTGAGTATAATGAGAAAATTGTTAAAGGAAGAGTTCCAGGTTCCCAGTCAAACTATGAAGGTCATGAAGGTGTCTTGTTCTATACGTTGAAGATTATTTGTTGTGGAATAAAGGGTTTATTGCTGATAGTATCTAGTCCATCCACCAAAAGTTTCAGAGGTCCGCGTGAATATTTGTTCGAGTTATGAAGATCTATGTTCTGACAATGTTTATGTGGTCTTTGTCAGTGTTCTTGATTAAAGTTTATGGGTTTCTAATAATTTCTGTTGTTGTGGACATTTCTCTTTTAGTTCTTGTTGTTTGTGGATTTTTCTAGATCGTGCTCTATCTTTGTTGCATGTTGCATTGATTGGTGTGCTCATGGTTGAATATTTTTCTTGGCATGTTTGAGTTTTCATGTTCTTGGCTGACATGATGGTTGTGGCATGTTGCAGATCCTTCAAGATTTAATTTTGAATGTTTGGAATACTCAAGGATATTGTTTTGGGTCGCATCATGATATTAGTTGATGGTGGTTGATTCACATTGAAAGTTTGTTTGTAAAAATTGGGCCGACATTGAAAATATGTTTTATATTTTGGCCGACAAGGTTGTTGATGTAATTCCATGTTGCAGATATATAAGAGAATTTTTTTTAGTGAAGTTAGTGTGTGCATAAGAGTGAATGTATGCTAGAGAAAGTGCAGATGTGTGAATAGTGTCCAAATCATTTGATTGCAGAGCATAGTGAGAAGAAGTTTTAGTGAATTTTGAAGAAGGTTTTCTATGCTTAACTGGAATTTTAATTAGGCTTGTGAAGGAGCTATTTCCTCAGTTCATACCCTATGGATCTAATGCATATTGCTATGTATTGTTGTGAAATGAGCCCTCTTGTATTTGAGCAGTGAACTCTAGGCAATGTGCCTAAATGCATGTGCATTCCCATTATTTTTCTTATACCTTTAACAAGGTATAATATTTTGGACTAACATCCACTGTGGTTTTTCCCCTAATAGGGTTTCCAAGTAAAAAATATTGGTGTTATATGTGCTTCTAATGTGTTGTTTGTTCATGGTTTATTGTTCATTCATCAGATCTGAGATTAAGTAAAGTTTGAATATTCTGTGATAACTGATTCACCCCCCCTCCCAGTTGTTTGTCCTTGTTTTTCCAACATCAATAGCCATAGAGGAGGAAGAGCATGAATCCATTGAAACCATGGGATTGTAGATGCTAATTTCTATAAGTGTGGTATACAAGGACACTATTCTAGTGGCTCATAGTCTGACTAGAAAAATCAACGTGCTTTTTGTGGTAGATCATGGTGGAACCATTCAAAAAAGTTGTGTTCCCCTAATTTCAAGTCTATTTTTGGTTGGTTTCTAAGTCTTGATGATTTTCCATTGGTTAAGTTTTATGCTTTAGGGTTTAGTGTCTATCAGCCTTTCATGTAAAACCTTAGTCCTTTGTGCCCTTTCGGCCTAATTTTTTATTCAATTGTTGTAGTTGGTTCCCAGTCTTTCAAGTCATCACTTAAGTCATTGAACCAATGTGTTGACTATCCCCTTAATGCATAGGGTTACTGATTTGTCCCTTCGCATGAGAAACCCGTTTATTTTGGTATAGGGATTTTATTTTTCCTATTGTTAGAGGTCTTGAAATATTTCTCTCATTTTCCTATGTCTGGTTTATGACTTAGGTTTTATTATGTCTTGTTTATTCACATTACCTAGGTGGCCCAATTTTAAAAGTAACTTATAGGCATGTGTGAAATTTCCTTCACTTAAGTTGTGTTCATCACATGATCCATATGCCTTATGTTTTGTTTCCATCCCACCAACCTCATATCTGCAATATGTGATGCCATTTATTATCCTTTTCATCACGCTATTCTTTCACATTGTTGTTTACTTTTGCACCACCATATTCTAAACACAATGTGTGATTCCTTCTATTTCCTTTGCATCATGAGCCTCCTTTGTATCATGTGTTTCCCCCTAATTGTTGGTCCCAAATTGGTGATGTGTGATGCATAGTTACTTCTAATACATTGCTTGAGATCTTCACTTTGCAGTTATCCCATTATTTGCTAGCCTTCCAAATGTGATACATGATGCACTCATTGATCTCATATAGTGTGCACACATCCTAATCTTGTGCCATCACTTCTCCCTTCCACATTTCTAATATGAATTCCCCACTCAACATAAAGGAATGATGAGGAATGGAAATCTTTTTGAAGATACTTCATTGTGTCTCTTCAATACATTATGGTTATGAGCTTGAAAGGTGATTCCAAACCATGATACATGATGGAAGGATAGAGGATATGCTATGGAATATTCCTTCCATTGTGAGGACTCTTCAAATCATGGTTATATCAAGATGATCTCGAATTCGATGCATGATGTGTGATGGATTCACTAATTGAGTTGGTGGAAAGTTTTAAAGCAAACACGTGGCAGCGTCTTAGAGGATCACACCAATTGCTCACATTGCAGATTCATGGCAAGATATAAAAAAGAAAGTGGAGATATGTGAGGATCATGGATCACCATTGATCGTGTTTTAAAAAAAATTGATCAATGGTGGAAATTTAAACATGAACAAATAAGTGTTAGAGCACTCTTGTTTGCTCCAACGAGCCAACTCTCACCATTAATGGCACATCTGATTATTTTTGAAGATCATAAAGAGTTGAATTATGAGGTTATTTTCCATACTTAAAAGAAATTGAAGGCGGAAGAGCAGGAGAATACCTAAGACTATAAAATTCAAAGAGTAGAAAGCTAGGGTTCCCGGGTAAGTCAATTTTCAAATTCTCTGTGTATAATTTTTGGTAGGGGTAGAATTGGGGAAAAAACTAGAATTAGTGAAAGGAATTATAACCTAGGGTTTTTTACAATTTGTTTTTGAATTATAAAAGGTGAATTATAGGCCATATTTTGTTTTAAATAAAATACTAGTGGGATTAGTTGCAAAATTCATAACTAAACCTTGTGAAGTAAACCTCTAGTTTTTAGGTACAAATTTATAAAACCCTAGCTCTGTTAGATTCTTTTAGATGAGAAAAACTGGTGAGCCATCTAAGGAAATGGATAGAACTAAAAGGAAAAAGGTTCATGATGAAAATTAGAAGCCAAAAGTCTCAAAATTATCAAAAGAGAAAAAAGGGGTCAAGAGAGAGTTTACCTATTTCATGGAGGATGAACTAGAAGAATTATTTTTTGCTGAAAATCCAATGGGAAAAAGACCTATAGAAGAAGGTGTTTTGACATACCATTTTCAAGATTTGGCAAGAGGAATTGGAGAATTTGTAGTGTCACAATGTAGATGGTAACTCTTCCTATATAATTTCAATTGTAGGTTGGAAAAATTCCCAACATGTCATTTGAGGACTTGTGACCTCAGGAAGGTTTTTGTTCCTAATGTGTTTGTGGAGATTGATTTGATACAAGAGATAGCTAAATGATATGATACCAAGGAAAGGGTTATCAAAATCATCAATGTAACCCCACTACTAGACATTTCTAGAAGTCAGATAGTGGAAGTGTTCAAATTAAATCCTTCTACAACTGTTACAATCAATTTCAGTGCATTGTATTAGGAATATGAAAGTGAAAAATATGGATATGAGATACATGTGCTACCAAGGCATAAAACACGAGATCATCATAAAAGGGATCTGTAGTTTTCACCTAAGGTTGAACCATTTTACTATGATGAGTTTGAGGATTATTTTAAGAATACTAACTATGGTTTGTTTAAGGTCCTTAGCAGAATATATGATGTGAAGATGAATGTTCCTTTGATGGTCATGGCCTTGGATATCTAGGATAAACATTCAAATAGATGTTTTGATTATGCAGCCTACATTGCAGAGGATATCCAAAAGTAGTTAGTAGGGTTTAAGGAC
>VDFB02089988.1:95567-181192 GCA_007258455.2 Sequoia sempervirens
CTTTCCTAAGGGAGGAGACAGATTCCAAAGGGATTTGAACAACCTCATACTCATCCACCAATGATGGTGTAGGAGACATAGGAGGAGTGGGGACATGATCAGTCTTGTTAGATAATCCTATATCGTCCCTCAAAAACTTATCGTCTATGGCCAGACCAACGACAAGACCAGAGAAAAGGCCTGTAGAGAAACTAGTAGTGACCTTCGTCCTTTCCATTGGGAGGTGTCGTATACTTCTCCTAATAATATACCTGGAAGTTGTGGACTGGGTTGTGATACTCATAAACCTTCATAAAACTCAGTGGCACAACAGTTACAAGGTATAAGGGAAAAGCTTCAACACTAATGGATGAACAAATGTTGGTTCACATTGGGTTCACCAAAAATGTAAGAGAGGGGGACCAACCACGTTCAAGGCCTTAGGTCATGGAGAGCCAAGAGAGGAAGGCTGCCCTAACTTACCTCAACTTAATGGGGTGTTAGGAAATTTGGGATGAGAATGATGAGGACTATAAGGTCCTTAAATCACTCTATAGACCCAAAACATAGAATGGGGCTAGGCAAGCTAGTTTTAACGTTTAACTCTGCACCTCAGGAAGCTCTCTACCTGAGGATGAAAGCACGCTTCTAGGACGATAGTGTGGAATGCTAGCATCTCTCAAGAGCACTGGCATGCATATGACTAGAAGACTAAAGAAACAAGGTCAAACACTAGAAAATGGGATAACAACCTAACTAACTACTTCCAAAGGGCCAAAACAAGACTATGAAGTAGGAAAGATATGTACGAATATGATAAAGAAAATAAATAAGTATTAGGATGGAAATAATAATCTCACCAAAGTACTCATTCGCCGGCTAACTCCAAGCCACATGTACACCTAAACACAATGAAATGGAAAATTGTTAGGTGGTTGTATAGGGGCCTGCCTCAGTTAGACCCCCATTTAGGTTTTTTCACCTCCATGGAAAACTAAGATAGTGATAATGGAGAAATATATGTTAAAGAAATAAATGCATTAAAGAACACAAAAGCACTACAAAAATAGTAGGGTGCTACCCACCAAATCATAAAGGAGAGGAGTAGAAGGCTTACCACCTCCACCAAGAGCACTCAAGGGTAATGGGGAAGAAAATGAGAGGACTCAAGCTTCTGTTGTAATGGTGTTGGTTCCACACTTGCTCTGCACAGTTGACGAAGTGTTGTTTTTGCTACTGTGGAGTGCAAAGTACTACTAGAATGCTAGAATGCTTGGAGAGTGATCAAGTTGAGTGCTTAGAAGATGGATTGAAAGCTTAGAGGATGTAAGAAGAATTTGTGAAGAAGATGGAAAGCATGTAGAAGGAGGGAATTTGAAGGAGGAATGAAGAAAATGGCCATATTTAGGTCGGTTGGTCAAAGGGGGCATTATAAATAAACCTCCAATGGGAAGTGTAATGCATTTGTAGGCTCCAGATGCAGGAATCTACCAAATACGTAAGTGTGCCACGTGGACATATACACATAGCATGGGCGTCCCTGACAGTTATTCCTCTACCGACACACAAAATAACTGCTAAGTGGGATGAAGGAAATAGGCTTATGTGGAATTTAGCCTTCGAATTTGGTTTTCTAAAGTGAACAAGGGAAAAAGGGGAATTTGCATAAGGGTGAAAATTCACTCCTATACACAAACAATTGTAACTGTGAGGAAAAATGAGCGAACAACCTTCTTTATGACAAAGGAATGGAGTATCTTCATCATTAATGCTTGAAAGAAAGCTCATGTGAGTGAATTGACACTTAGCCATTTAAGTTAAAATTATGTATGTTGATCTTTTAATTTAAAACATTATCCATGGCTCTTTTTCATCCTCATGCTTTCCTCTTTTTCTTTTAGTGATGTTCCCCAATGCTCCTATGCTGCCCCTTTTTGTCTTGGTCACCTCTTACTTTAAAATAATCGCACATCATGACTTTAATCTCTATCCCTTTGAATGGATCCATGATGCTATAATACCTAGAGATATCACTAATGTGCTCCTTAGGTCTCCACTTGTAATTGTGATGGTTTGAGGTAGCACGATGGACATAACATTTAACACTTCATCACTCATCGCCAATACTCACTTTCCCTTATGTATCCTATAAGCGATATGAACATCATATGCGATAAGATCTTAGCCATTAGATTAGGTCTTCTTCTTTTGACTTTATGCTTCCATCATTAATAATTGATTTGATTCATATTGGTCAAACCACATTAGCGATGGAAGAAAGGCGGTGATAGATTAAGATTTATCCATGTGTCCACATTACAAGATCAAAGGGTCATGTAAGCATCACCCTTCGTAGTATTCAAATAAGTAATTAACTAGTGGAACCATAGACTTCATCACTCATCACTAATGTGGAAAAGGTGAGTGAGCAACAATCCATGATAAGCAATGAAATAGTAAATGCACAAGGCCATAAGGTTGTCATGCATTGCTAATTTATAACTTTAAGCACTTGAACTATCAATGATAGAATTTAAGTAGCTAGTGATAGCAAGGAAATCCTTCATATCTCATACTGCTAATATAAGAATCAAGGGTTAAAACCTATCCATGATGAGCAATACAAAGGGAAAGGTTCATCACTCATCACTAGTTGAAGACAAGTGGTCATGAAGCAATTCAAGATGGGCGATATGTTAAGTGGTAAGTGAGAAATTAAGTGAGGATAATTAGCACGTGCTCACAAGTTGTTTTTAAAAAGGGGGACGAACTAGGCACAACAAGAAATAAGGACATAAAAGAACTTAAGACCATTTTAACAAAGGATGTAAAGGCCAAACATGTCCCACTTTAACCTTATAAAATATTAAAACCCATAAACCAAAAATAATATAATAATACCATGTGACAGGTAAAATGGGAACCCTAAGCACATGGGGCTGGTAACCAAATGAATTTAAAGGATTAAGATGTAATTTAAGCAACTGAGAATTGACCATAGCAAGTCAATAGAGAATTAACCTAGAGACAAAGATTTACAAAAAGGGGAAAATATACTAAATAAACCAACGCCTATAACATAAAACCCTAAGCCCCTACTTCATTTTAGACCAAGAGGCCACTCAAGTAAGGACACTTAGACTAGTGGAACATGAAAAATTTGAGGGTTCCACCAGGTCCTCCCTAGGTCTCGAGCCCTTATTTTAAATGTCAGATTGAACATAACACTTCTTGAAATCTGTGTCCTAGTTTTAAGCCCCTGGGATTCATACACCCAACCTAAAATATAAGTCCTAATTTAACCTAGGATCTATTTTAATTCAAATTCTTGGTGGTATTTTATTATCCTTAGATTCAATTTCCAAATTTCATCTTGCAATATTGTAATTTTGAGAAATTAGGCATAAACAAGTATAAATAGAAGGTTATTTCACATAATTTCTCCTAGCAAGTTTTCAAGTCATTCCTAAGGAAAGTTTATGAGATCAAGAGCATTCAAGAGAAAATCATCAATCATTTGGAGCTACATGCAAGATTCAAGCATCATGTCAAATTCCTCATGCATCATGTGTGTGTTTGTGAGCTAACATTTGTGATGTAGGTTTTCATGATTCAAGTAAGCATTCAAGAAAAAGTTTCCAACATACAATCAAGAGTCAAGATCCACATCTACTAAAGCCATTTCTCAAAAAAATTCAACCTTCATTTGAAGGGTTTGGTGAGTTTCAACATTGCATTTGTTCATTCATCTTTCCTTCATGATTTTTTTATTTTATTTCAAGGTTTAATTACCAAAACAGGGTTTGACCAAGGAAAACTCCCATTCACTAACAAAACAACATTTTTTCCCTCTTGATGTGTGTTTATAGATCTAGGTGAATTGGATCTTGAAGATCCCTTGAAGATAAAGTTGTAGGAGTTGTCAAAGTTGTCATCTACAGATCAAAATTCAGACTTTCAGACTTGAAGATTAGAGAAGAAGGAAGCTATAGAAGATCACTAGAGGCTACAAAAGTATCAGTCAAACTCTAGCAATAGGAATAAATCACCCAACCTGGTGTATCAGTCTCAATGTACTTAAAAAAGAATTTTTTAGAGTTTTAGACCTTTCTTTGACTCCATAATTCTTCTAAGCTCTTTACTATTTGATTTCAGTTTGTCCATCTTATTTCATACCTTCAAATTCCTAGGGCATTGATTAGGGTGAAAATAGGATCCACCCAAATGCATGTGCAAAAATGATGGATCACTTATTTTTCAAGCCCCTTAATCACTTAAATTATGCAAAATAACATGCTAATAACAACCAGAAATGTAGCCTAACTATTATAGCAACTATGGGGAATGTTTCTAGATCATAAAAAGTTGTGTACCTAGCCAGAAAGTTGTTTTTGGGCTATGGAGCACTCATTCGCCTTCAGTGGTGAATGGGTCCTTTTAGATTTTCATGAAATTAAGTGGGGAATGGGTCCTTTTAGATTTTCATAAAATTAATTTCAAGATCCTATTCCTTGATGTCTATAATCTTGATTTCATGGTTGTCAAGTTTTGGAAACCTGTAGAACTTAACTCTATAGACCTCTTTCTGTGATCTTGCACTTTGAAAGACAACATTAGCAACTTTACAACATTGACAATCTTGCTCCAAATCTTGCTCAACTTGATCTTCAACCTATAAATATACAAATACATTCACTCAAGGCCAATAAATCTTGTTGATTTTTTGATGAATGGAGGATTTCCTCATTCAAACCCCTTGTAGGTAATTAAACCAAGTGATGAAATGAAGGAAATGAAGCATGAAATAATGCAATGGAGATACCTTGGATGTTGTCTTGTAATAAAATTCTATAAAAGTCTATAAAGAATGTAGATCTTGGATCCTTGGAAATGATGTGAACAATAGTTGCAAGTAGATCTTCAATGCTACACTCACAATCTTAGCTCAACAACATGAATGCATGCATCAAACCCTTGACATGATGAAATGATCTTGAATTGTTGCAATAAAAACTTGAAATATGTCTTGAAATTCCTTATGAATGCTCTTGAAATTCTTTATAATGCTCGATCACTTGAATGCTTGAATGCTTGAAAGTCTAGGATGAAACTAGGTTAATTAACTCCTTATTTATACTAAATTAGGAGATTAACCATGAAATTCAAAGAACTAAGGCCAAAACCAAATTTAGAAGGAAAGATAATTAAATTCCTACCATAATTAAATTAAAAAATAGGAGTCTCATTAAGGGAGGACACATTCACCACCAAAGGTGAATGGGTCTTGTCTAAGTTTCTAGGACCAAGCTTTGGGGGATTGAAAGAAGGCCAAAAACTCATTCTAGATCACCAAAAAAAATGGGGTCATGTTAAGGGAGGACCCATTCGCCATCAAGGGCAAATGATTCCTGGCTCAACTTACTAGGACCAAATTTTTTCCAATGAAATAATTTGTTATTTAATTTATGAGTATTGAGATAGATCTTCAAGAGATGTCAAAATTAAGGCCTAAAAGGGGGTTAATAACTTCAATTAACCATAATGAATTAAGACCACCTAGATAAGTGTGAAAGTGATTTAAAACAATTTACAACACTTAAAAGAGGTACACATTATGTATATTTTATTTAGAAAGGGGCCCATTAGGCTTAATTAAGAAGATATATCCTAGAAAAGTGTGAAAGTGTGTTACAACACTTTGCAACACCTTTGCAAAGGATCAATTAAGGCCTGTTTTAGTTAAATAAAGGTCCTAGAACAGTGTGAATGTGTAAAAAACATTACAACACTACTCTAAGACACCATTAATTTAGCTTTAATGTCAATTAGCCCAAAAAGAAACAAAAAGGCTACATTTTTTGTTCCCCACTTTAGCGAGAGGATGACACCATGTCAAAATCACACTAAAGTAAACATTCAAGACACTTAAGTATGCAGCAATAATAGAGATACATGATCATACCCTACCAAAGGTGAAGAAAATAAACAAAAATAAAGGATCAAGCTCAATTGATTCAATGCAATGTGAGGAGGTGGTTTTTTTTCCATAACATACGTTGGTCACTCTAGGGTAGTGGAACCTGAATTTGTCCACTAGGTGATTTGTCCCAAAATATGCTCACTCTAGGTTAGTGGAACCCTAATCTATCCACTAGGTGAGTTGTCCCAATGAGGTCGTAAATGAGAGAATCATAAATTAGCCTCTCATACCATACAAAATTTATCCTACTAACAACTTCAATAAGGAACCACAATGAAAATTATTTTGTAAATGCTTTTGAATATCATTTAAAAAAAATGTTAAAGGAAATTTTTCTTTGTTTGTGTAACGGTCTTCCTCTTAGGGAGCATTGTGCCTAATGTCTCCAAGAGAGGACAAGTAAAAAGTGTTAGATTGTCACCCATGGGATGCCTCATTCACATCGTGCCATGACAGTAGATCGTACACTCTTGGATGACATCAAACCCAATGACACCACCAAGAAGAGGAAACATCACAAGAAAAAACGAAAATCACGCTATGAAATTTTCCAAAAGATATCATTGATGTATGCCCCCACTTAAAAGTGGTTTCTACACCATTACTGTGAGCAATTTCTTTAAAGTAGCCAATGAATTTGATCCTAAGAAATGAGAGCTTTCCTTGGAAAACCCTATTCCAAGTCATATGTTTTTCAAGCAAGCTACATCATGAAATAGGAAGGAAGGGTTTCCCCCTTAAGCACATAAAGGATCTATGGATTTTAGGTCAGTATGTTTGTGCTACAATGTTGGCATAGAGCATGGAACTATCATCATTCCCCAAATACTCATAGAACTGGAAGAATGACACAAAGAGAGAGAAATAAAAGAAGAACTTTTTAGTTCAAAATGGAAGAAACATAAACGTCTCGACGCCTTGCAACATCCCAAAAAAAGGAAAACACAACACAAATGAAAAAGATAAACAAAAATATTTTGGGTCAACATGGAAGAGACATAAATGTTTGAATGCCTTGTATCATCCCCAAAAGGAAAATACAAGAAAAATGAAAAATGATTAAAACATAGAGAAGAATGAAGGTAAATATAGAAGAATACACAAAAGAGAGAGGAACATCAAACAAAATATCATGTGGGATCACATTACGCACATGAAATCACATAAAGAAAATGGAGAAAGCAAAAGACTAGTAAGGAACATGAAAGTCAACCTAAAGTAGGTCATCTGCCTCCCAATCTCGGTCGGTATAAGTTAGAGGAAAGAAATTGGACAAAGGGACAAGAGAAAGTACCAAACTATGACACACACCAAGTTCAACACTCTTTTTAGGATATTTTTCATTTAAGCTCATGGAAGAAGCAAACAATGTATTCAACTCATCATGCACTTGTTCATCAATTTTTGCAATGTCAATGTCACCATCTAAGTTAATCATAGTAGGAGGTCAAACAACAATGTCCATACAATGTTCATGTTTATGTTACGGCAAGGGTTGAGAGTCATCATACATTGCTTTAGGTAGGTTTGTATTTTTATTTTCTATGTTATTGTTATTTTCTTAAGTTTGCAATCTACGAGCAATAGCACGACATCTACGTCTACGCTCTCTAGCACTTTGATTTTTTTTTAGTTTATTGCCAAAAAAAAATTTGTAAGAGTGGTTTTTTCAATCAAAGGCTCCTTCTCTTCTTTGGGACGATTAGAAGAAATGACAGGAGATTGATCAATGACTTTCTCTTTGACTTTGTAAACATGTTTGACTCTAGGAGGGACAATGAGATTTTTTGCACTATCTCATGGCCTCTTGTGGGAAATTGTAGTCCTAGGTTGTTCTATATATTGTTCTTGTATGTTTAGAAGTGTTTTTGGTTCAATCACTGTCTTGTCAAGGATGGTTGGTTCGGTCATAGGTTGAGGCATGTTGTGGAGGGATAGTTTTGCTATTTTATTTTCCTTGAATTTTTGATATCATTTGAAAAAGAAATCTTCATGAGGCTTGGTAGGTTTCATAGGCTCAGGAAAAAAGAAATCTAGTGAAAAATTCCATTTTCCAGAGACCAGATAAAATTTGCTATGATGCATAATGAAGATGTCATTGAAAAATGGAGACTTTAGACATTTATGCACAACCAAAGGGACAAAATTCATGGAACGAAGCCATGGATAGCCTAGATTCACAAAAAAATGGTCTAATTGTGGAATGATGGAGAATGATACTTTTAATGTTTTCATTCACACTTTTAAAGGGATATCTATTGAGCTTGTCATGGGGAAATAAAATCCATTATGTGTCTTGATCCATGATTTTGGGTTATCATATGTTTCTTGATATAGCTCATGCACATATAAGAATTATTTTGTGATCAAATTCTCTCCACAGATGGGATCAATCAATATCCCATTAGTGGGCTTATTATTCACTTGGCCAGTTATGTAAAGAGGACCATTGGGTGCACATTTAGGTATGTCATGTTGTGAGAAATCAATGTCAAGAGATTGTCTAGTCATCCCTTACAAGGTCTAGCTTCGATAAATGCTATAACGTCATTCGTGGGATGTTGTTCAATGGTATTCATATTGTCATCATTCATGTCAACATTTATCACATCAGTCTTTGTTTCACTAGATTTGACAAATGAAATGTTGTGCTTAGGCATGGTATTTTTAAAGGTTTGCAAATTTTGATTAGGAGGAGCTATAGACTTATTTCCTTGATCATTCACACCTCTGATTAGTAAATGATTAAAATCAATAAGGTCTTGCATAAGATGTTTAAGATGCTTACAGTGTTATGTACTATGTCCATTTGTTTGATGATAATGACAATAAGCATTTTTTCAAAGCCTTTAGGAAATGGTAAAGTAAGATCACATTCTCTAATACGAGGTAAGGTAAGCATGTTTTTGTCAATAAGTTACAACATGATATTGTGAAGGGTGTTAGGTAAAGGAGTAAATTATCTCTCCCTATGTCCGAAAAGAGTTGTCATTTTTATAGTAGCCACTTGATTATTGTTTTGCTAGCTTTCTTGAGGAGGATTTAATTGTAAAAATCCCTTATTTTGTTTCTTGAATGCTTGATAATTGTTTGAGTTGTGGATTCAAACTTTTTTAGGATGACTAGGGGGATTTTTCTCATCATGGCCGCTAGTTGAGTTTTGATGGTTAGGAAGGGTTGTACATAGCTGTGTCCAAGATGTAAGCCTCAAAATTTCAATTTTTCTTTGTAGTTTATCTTGTAAGTTGGTGGTGAACATTCTTTGAAGGAAAACATCAGGAATCTTAATGTTCCCTTGTAAATAAAGTTATGACATCGATCACTTTTTCATCCTCTTTTTACTTGCATGTCATTAAATTAGAAAGGGTTATCTTGGGACCCATGTGAATGTGGAAGTGGTTGTAAAATGAATCAATTAATTCATTGAATGAACTAATTGAATTTTTTGGTAAAGATGAAAACCACTCTAGAGCAATGTCCTTCAAGGATCTAGGGAATAGCTTAGCCAATAGTTTATCCTCAAAGATGAAATCACTACACAAGGTTGTAAAGGTGGAAACATGGCTTGCATGATCTCCTTTCTCACCATATTTCTCAAATTGAGGAACCTCTATTCCTTGTGGAATTTGTGCTCTTAATATGTCGAGGGAGAATGAGGTGGACTTGATGTATTGCAAAGGTTGAACATTATTGTTCAGTTGTAATGTTGCCACTTGTTGTTGAAGGGATATCATGGTTTGCAAAAGTGAATTAATGAGAGGGTCATTTTGGTTATAAGGTTGAGGGGAATAAGGTGGTGTATTCTATGTATGTAGAGGGCTAGTTAATTATAGCTTATTGAAGGTGGATTGTTGAGATATTATTGTGTTTGAAGCATTTCTTATAGGAATACCTATGGAAGTGTTTATGGTGCTAGTAGGTATGACTGTTGTGGTTGGTTGAATGGTAGTTGTGGGTTGAAATGTTGTTGTAGGTTGGAATGTTTTTGAAGGTTGTGTACTAGTGTATGTGGGAATGGATATTGGTACAATGGAGGACGAGATTGGAATTCCACCTTGACTTTGAGTAGACCCCAAAGCTTGAGTGGAAGTGGTAATGGTAGGGACATCGTTCGTAATGTTGGTAATGCAATTTTGTTTTGATTTTCAAATGTAAATAAATGATATCTAAATGAGATGCAAAATTATTATTTTATTTTTGTATTTTTTAGATTTAAGGAGTGCAAAACAATGCAAATATAAACCCTGTATGATATGCAAGATTTCAATGCAAAATAAGAAATGATAGATGAGGTCTTAATTCAATGCAAATCTAAATGAAATGAATCAAATATTTTAACTTAAGATGCAATGAAAGACTCTAAAAATAAAAAAAATTGCAATGTTGAATATGTCAGGTTCACCAAAAATGATTAGGGTGAAGATAGGATCCACCCAATGCATGTGCAAAAATGATGGATCACTTATTTTCAAAGCCCTTAATCACTTGAATCATGCAAAATAAGATGCTAGTAGCAACCAGAAATGCAACCTAACTATTATAGAAAAAATAGGGAATGTTTTTAAAGCATCAAAAGTTGTGTACCTGGCCAAAAAGTTGTTATTTTTGGGCTATGGAGGACTCATTCGCCTTTAGTTGTGAATGGGTCCTTTTAGGGTTTCAGAAAATTGATTTCAGGATCTTGTTCCTTGATGTCTGCACTCTTGATTTCCCAATTGTATAGTTCTGGAAACCTGTAGTTAATTCTATAGAGCTCTTTTTGTGATCTTGCACTTTGAAAGACAACTTTAGCAACTTTTCTACTTTGACAATCTTGCTCCAAATCTTGCTCAACTTGATCTTCAACTTTTAAATCTACAAATACACACTAAAGGGTAAGAAAGCTTGTTGATTTTTTAATGAATGGGGGTTTTCCTCAGTCAAACCCCTCGTAGGTACATAAACCAAGTGATGAAATGAAGGAAATTAAGCATGAAATAATGTAATGTAGATACCTTGGATGTTGCCTTGTAATACAAATCTACAAACAATCATGGAGTGGCCATAAATAATGTAGATCTTGGATCCTTGGAAATGATGTGAACAATAGTTGCAAGTAGATCTTCAGTACTACACTCACAATATTAGCTCAACAACATGAATGCATGCATCAAACCCTTGACATGATGAAATGATCTTGAATTTCTGTAATAAACACTTGAAATATTCCTTGACATGCCTTATGAATGCTCTTGAAATTCTCTATAATTCTTGATCACTTGAATGCTTGCATGCTTGAAATTCTAGGATGAAACTAGGTGAATTAACTCCTTATTTATACTAAACTAGGAGATTAACCATGAAATTCAAAGAACTTTGGTCGACACCAAATCTGGAAAGAAAGATAATTAAATTCCCACTATAATGAAATTAAAAAATAAGGGTCTCATTAAGGAAGGACCCATTCGCCACCAAAGGCGAATGGTTCCTGGCTAATTTTTTAGGACCAAGCTTCGGGGGACTGAAAGAAGGCCAAACCCATTCCATATCACTTGAGAAAGGGGGTCCTATTAAGGGAGGACCCATTCACCATCAAGGGTGAATGGGTCCTAGATCAACTTTCTAGGATGAAATTTTTTCCAATGAAATAATTTGTTATTTAATTTATGATTGTCGAAATAGATCTTCGGGAGGTGTCAAAATTAAGGCCTAAAAAGGGGATTAATAACTCAAATTAACCATAATGAATTAAGACCACCTAGATAAGTGTGAAAGTTCTTTAAAAAACTTTACAACACTTAAACAAGGTACACATTATGTATATCTTATTTATAAAGGGGCCCTTAGGCTTAATTAAGTAGATTTATCCTAGAAAAGTGTGAAAGTGTGTTACAACACTTTACATCATCTTTGCAAAAGATCAATTAAGGCATGCTTTAGTTAAATAAAGGTCCTAGAATAGTGTGAATGTGTACAAAACATTACAACACTACTCCAAGACACCATTAATTTAGCTTTAATGTCAATTATCCAAACAAGCAAGGAAAATGCTACTTTTTTCATTACTATGGGCATATAGTGAATTTGCATAGTGCATTCAATTTCTTCTTTTAAATAATTTTTTAATGGTGAATCCTCATCCAATTACACTAGGAAGCCTCCAACCATCTCTCAATTGAGTCACTTGGTTGAGGGATCTAGGTTTCCTAATGAACTAAAGTGGGAAATAGGTCCAATTCCAACTCGTAAAAGGTGGAACACCCATTTCCCTTGTGTTCAGTATCAAATGCGTCAACATTTCCTTTTTTTTTTCAAAACACACTTAAAGGGTAAGTGTTAGTGAAATAGGTAATAGAAAAATTCATTTAGTAGTGTCACAACCAATTCACGTCATGGTGTACTTGAGAAAAAAAATAGGCTTATGTGTTTTGCATGTTATAGTTAATCCATTTCTTGTGATACTAGCAAGTAGTATGAGATTATTTCTTGTCATCATAAGTGGTGATGCAGTGAAAAAAGAATGGCACCCATGGTGTAGTATGGGATGCACCAACATTTATTTTTATTTATTTGGGATGTACATAAGGGCTTATGTGTTAGTGAGCTAAGTAAAGGGGAAGATGCTTACAATAAGGTCACAACCACTTCCATTTTTCAACTAATCTCTATGTGAACATATAATATTTTATTTATTCACATTGTGCATGTATAATATGCATATGGGTCAATCGCAGTGTGTAAATGTGATGTATTATGAAGCTAGTCACTATGTGTACAAGTAGTAAGGGTATGATCTATTCACCTTGTGTATAACTAACATATTCCTAGGTTAATTCTCATGTATCTAAGTAATGTATAGGGGATAATCACCTATGAAAGTGAAAACCAGTTAGGAATTAGTCATGTTTTTTTATGGATGGTGTATTCTTGAGCCAATCAATATGAGAACATGTGATGTTGAAATGATATGGCCCTTTTGTTATTCGGTGTGTGTTTTTACACTAATCTTGGAATGGAACTAACACTTGATTGGATTGTGATTGACATGATTATATTGTAATGAGATTAAATTAAAACCATAAGCTCAATGAATAGTTCGGTTTTAAAAGCAAGGCCAAAGATCACATCCCAAATGTGAGTATGTGATTTCTCTATTATTGGTGTACTAACTACACAACCTTTAACTCGCAAAAATGATACATAGGTAGGACCATTAGGAATGAACCCGTGAGGTCTAGCTCTAGGCCTAGATCTAAGGATAACCTTGACATCAAGAGCCTACAACATTTGATTGTAAATATATGAGTGGTGGAATATAACCGTTGCCCTAATTGTGATTAAAAAATTATGAAATTGGCAATTTTAAATTGAATTGAAAATTTTAATTAATACTTGTTATAAAAACATTAAATAATTAATAATAACAAAGATAATTATGACACAAATAAAATAAAAATTATACAAATAATAATTTACTATAAATCACCACAAATAAATATCATACAATTTAAATTTATATATATATATATTCAAAATACTAAAAAAAATTGAATGTGATATATCATTTTCTATTTGATGAATTTCCTATCCTAAATCCCTTGCCTTTGAAACTTTCATTCTTAAGAAGAAATTAGTCCAATTAAATATCTCTACAAATTATAACATAGTTTGAAGCCTTATCTCTAAACATTTCCTTAGAGGTAAAAATCTAATACAAATTTATATTTTGAGAAGTTTTTTAAAGTCATGTACTTTATAAGTTTGAATCTATCATTTTATATAACTTTCCTATCTTCTATTTAAAAACAAAATATAACTAACTTCTAATTGAAAGAAAAAAGTGGAAAATCTATGTACAGATAATTTTTAACTTTATAAATGATAAACCACTCAATGAAAATAAAATTTCTAAATTTTCATCCAAGTTAATATAATAATTTTATAAAAAAACTTTCATTTCACTCTTTAAAGCTTATATATATGAAATTCACTTTATTACCATGTTTTTTTCTCTATAGCATCTTTGGACATCTTTCAAAATCAGGTCTGTGACTCCCCAACAAAGACGAACGCTGGCCACCAAAACAAGAGATATTAATTAATATTCAAAACATATTGGTTGAATAGGCACTCTCCATAATCGCATTTCCAGGTTGGAATGGAGAACATACTAATGACTTCCACGACGTAGAATATGTAGTACTAAGGACAGGAGCATTCAAATCTACGACTATAGCTTTTTGACTGCAATATTCCACGAAAGAAGAGGAAAAGTGTGGAATTCTCGTAATCTTTGTAACAGCTTTCTGTAGCCAATATTGAATTTGGAAAATGAGAAAGTTGTGCGTGCATTGCTGTTAAAAATATCCCTTCTAATTTAAGCCAAAATAGTCTTCTCTTTGGTACCCATTCAAACAAGCCATCGATGACAAGCTTGAAAAGCGCCGAAAGTTTTGACCTATAGAGTGGTAAGGAATGAAAATAGTCTGTCATCTCATAATGTTGGATAGCACAGAAATGAGAAACATGTAACTCCAAGACATCAAAATCATAGGTTAAAGGAAAAAGAAAAACACCAAACCCATTAAGAAAGGATAAAGTGAATATTAAAGTGTAGGAGTTGAGGATCTCTTGGATAAACTACTGGTATTGGATAGGTCAAGAAGGATGAGCAATCTCACATCTACAAGAAAGAAATGGAATATATAGAGAAGAACAAAAGAATGAATAATCTAAACTAATAAATATAGACATACCTTCCCTAGACACCACATGGCCTAATAGCTCTCCTTAGGGAACCAAAAGAAAATACACTTCTTTCAGTTTAATAACATGTCAAACTCCTTACACCTCTAAGACACCTTCTCAAGATGCTCCATGTGATCTTCAATAGCTTTTGAGAAAAGAGTTATATCATCTAAATATACCAAGATAAACTTCTTTATGAATCCTTTGAAGGTAATATCCATGGCTTTCTAAAAGAGAGCACCAACATTTGAGAGACCAAAAGGGATTTTATCATAGGAAAAGGTTTTTTTGCTTAGTGGTGAAGGTTGTCTTATACCTATCATCCTCTTTCACAGAGATTTGGTTGTATCTTGAATAACCATCTAAGAAGCATAATCTATCAATCACTAGCACAATTTGCAAGATTTGTTCTATAGAATGTAGAGGATAATGGTCTTTTAAAAATTCCCTATTCAATTCTCATAAATTAAAATAGAGCCTTATCTCCCCATTTTTCTTTATTATAGGAACTAGGTTGGCTACCCAAGAGGAGTATATGATGGGAAAAATAATTTTGGACTTTATGAGCATGTTGAGTTCTTTCCTCATCAAGGGTTCAATCTTGGGATTAATTGGCCTTTATTTTTGTACAACATGCTCGGTGTTAGGATCTAAGTCCATAGAATGTTGGGCAATATTAGGATTTAAAAATTTAAGTTTTCATAGATCTAAGATAAAATATCAATATAACTTTGTGATAAAGATTTTTTTTCTATCTCTATACATACCTTTCCTAGTAGTAGTTCTTCACCTTGAGCCATCATGATTTTTTAATAATCATATTCCTTGGTTGCATGGCCTTCTTTTCTACTTTAATTTCATCACCATGGATGAAAATATTCTCAAGAGTAATTATACACTTGGGTAGCTTGTTTCTTTTAGCTATATGATCTAGTCATCATAAGAATCTTGTAGCGTTGATTATAAAGTTGTTGAAAAGTTAGGCTCATTCTAGAAAAAGCTATCTATTTGACCATCACTATCAAAAACTTGCCAATTTACATTAATTTCTAGAATAGAGGGTTTTACTATTGCAAGTATGAATAGTTTGTGTTGTCATTGATGTCAAAAAGATTGGAGGAGATTGTTGCAGGCTTATGTTTGTGTTGTCATTAATGTCAACTAGTGATGCTTTGATTAGTTGCATTATGTTGTCATTAGTAAGTCTTATTAGTGTCAATCTCTAGTGTTGCTTTGATAATCTTCTATTTGTGGATTTTGTTGGTTTGATGATGATGAGGAAATACTGAAGATGATAAGTATGTGTCTTTAGTGCTTGGTTTCCAAGTGCTTTTGAGAAAATTTGAATAAAAGAGGAAACAGTGTGTTACACAGGTGTTCTGGTTTTTCTTTGCATTTCTTCATGGTTGAAGATCTCCTTGTGAAGTTTAGATATGTTGGTTAGAGGTGTTCAGAGGTTCTATATTTAGATTTTTTTGGTTTGGTTCATTGTGCAAAAAGAGTCGTGTTCACTAATGTGTGAATTGTGTATTGCAGCGGTGTCTGGGAGAAATAGTTTTTCTCTATATTTCTCTGTAGTTTGGCTATTGGTCTTGTAATTATGGAAGTGTGTTGATAATGATCATATCTACCTATGGTTGAAGTTGTTCATGGTTTGGTACTTCAAAAGTTGGTTTCTTGAGTAACAGAGTATAAAAGGTTGTTTGAGTGTACTGGGTGTGTACATTCTTTAGGTGGAATTTATTGCAAAGGAATTTGTTGGATTTTAAGGTGTTTGTGGAATATTCTAGATTGTGTTCAAATGTGGTGTGTGGTCAGTGACTCATCTTTTGATTTGAGGAAGTGTTTACTTAAGTGCTTATTATGTTTACACTAGTTCATTCGGCCTTGCCTGTTTACACTAATTACAGATTTACTTTGGTGATTGTGGAAGCATGGTATGGCCTGTGTGAATGTGTTTAGGTTTGAGTTAAGGTGTGATATGGTCTACCTTCATTCCCTTCCACTTTGGGAATATTTTGGTATCGACCTAATTTGAATTTGCACAGTTGAGGTAGATAGTTGACCTTAGATAATATTTTCAAGGTTGAAGAAGGTATAAATAAGTGTTTAGTTGATGGATAATTAAGTAGACAAGTGAGTGATGGGAATTGCAGAGTTGTGAAGTGCAATTTTGTGAATTTTAGTGTGAGCTTAATGAGTTAGACTACTGGAAGTAGTGAGTAGAAGGTGTCTACAATATTTAGGAAGGATATGAATGTTTTGGTGATGTTTTCATTGACCTTTTATGTTGCCTTGAGATGGATTTTTCACTATAACATTCTTCTTTCTTCTTTTTTGTAATTTGGCAGTGAGCCATTAGTAGTGAGCCCTTCTTTCTTTTGGGCAATGAATTTTTTGTATTTGGTGTTGTAATTACTTTAATTGTGAGCCTATTATTATTGTGGCTTTTCCCTTCTTGGGTTTTCCACGTAAATATGGTATTCTTTTGTGCACGGTATTGATGTGTTTCAGTTTCTGTTATTTTCTTTCATGCTAAATCATTCTAACAAACTAAGGGTTAATTAAGTTGATGTGGATTTGAATGTTTATGATGGTTTTGGATGTTTTAATGTGTTGGGAGCCTTGTAATATGATCTTGAAGTATCCAGATGGTTTGTGTTGGTTGTTCCTATGTTGTCATTGATGTCAACATGGTAATAACTATATGGGAAGTCTACTTGGTTTACCAGAAGTTGTTCTCTTCCAGTAATACCCTTTTGTGATGGATCAGTGTGTTGGTATTTGAGTCTAAAATCCACCACAAGATCTGATATGACTCTAATCTCTTAACCATGTTTTTCTGAATCATTCAGATAGCTATATACTGGATCTTGAGATGCCTTTTGTTGTGAGTAGAAAGTTATCTCTGACAAATTTTAACTCTGTATCCTATTATTTTTTGGTGTGTGGCATACTGTGTGGGATACTTTGTATTCTACTAAGGTGAACATTCTTATGCTAAAGTTTTGTTGATAGTCTCTATGTTGGTAGTATGATGGGAAATTAATGTGTTCTCAGGTTTGGAAGGTGTTTTCTTTGAGGATTATTTGTTGGTTTGGAGAATTGTGTTCTATTCTTGGCTGACTCAGAATATGCAATATATTATGAAGACTAGTTATGTTTTATGGATGGTAACCTACGTGGCATAATGCACTACATGGACAAAATATTTAAATCTTATATGGTGTCGACAAAGAAGGTTTTGATTATTTTTTGTTCATCTAATTAGGCCAACATAATTGATGATAAGGTGTTTTGAGGAATGAGAAGAGAAAGAGGAGTAATGGAAGAGGACACATATGAGTGGTGAATGTGAAATGAGAAGTTAGTGTGAGTGCAAAAAGGATTAAGAGGTGTGTAAAGATCAAAGCCTAAATGCTTTATTAGTTATGATTAGTGTAGTCTTTTTGGGTGACTACTATGTGAGGTAGTACTTATTTTTAGCTTCAATGAAATTGAACCCTGCACATTGAAGGTGTATCCTATCCGTTCAATCTTTTGGTAGTGAGTCACTATCATTTTATCTTGATGGTTAGCCATATTTTGTACTCAGGAAGTGATCCTTTTTAAGGACAGTGAGTCTTGGCAGTGAGCCTCGTAATATTTTGTATCCAGATATAACATATTGTGAGTTAACCCTCACCTTGGTTTTTCCCATTTTGGGTTTTCCACGTAAAAATCCTAGTGTTCATGTGTATGGTTGCATTGACTTGTTTCTATGTTCCCTCTTGTTGATTTAGTTAGAATTTTGATAATGTTTAAATGGATTTTATTATGGTTTTATGGAATACTAATTCACCCCCCCTTTTAGTATTTTAGATGTTCAACAATTGATATTAGAGCTTGGTTCCTCAAAAGAAGCCTAACAACTTGAGGAAGGTCTCAGAATTTGAGTATAAGAATTTTTTTCCTTTGAAAGTAGTCTTCCAAATATTCAGAAGAAATGGAAGATCTAAAGGACATATTGATGAAAGTGAATGAGTACATTGAAAAGCTACAAAGTAAAAGTGTTGAAGCATGCGATCTATTGGTTGAAGGAGAAGAAATTATCTCTAGCTTGTTGCAACAATTAGATGAGAAGAAAATAATTAAAGAATGTTAGGAAATTGAAATTCAAAGGAAGATGGATGAATGCATAAGCTAGAAGAAGAAGCAAAAATCTTGAGATCTGATCTAGAAAAGGAAATAAGTTTTGAAGACAAATTTAAGGTAAGCTCAACGATGCTTGATGAATTGATTACCTCTCAAAGACTGGAAATGGATAAGAGTTGTTTAGGGTTTGAGGAAGGTCATATTTCTAAAGTGAAGAAATCCACTAGTAAGAAGACTTGGTACATCAAGGAGCTAAGAAGAAGCTCCAAAAAAACTCCTATGAAATGACATGATGCTAAAAGGTATTTATCTTTCAATGGTGTTTGTTATTCCTACAAGAAATTTGGACATAAGGAAAAGGAATGCAAAAGTAAAATGAATGATTCTTTATCATTCTCTGGAAAATGTTCTAAGAGAAAGAAGAATAGATATAAATTTAGTCTATTAGCTAAAATGAAAAATGGAAAGAAGAATGGTGTTTATTGTAAGTGCAGCAATCTAGAACACCCTAGTAGTAACAATAGAAGAAAAAAAAGTATCTGTCCAACAAAGAAGAATGATCAAATCATTGATCTGAAAGAAGCAAGAAAGAAAATAAAAAGAATTTGGAGAAAGGAATCATTAGTCTTATCTATGCCAACCTCCAATGCAGATACTCCCCTCAATTTCTAAGTAAAAGCAGTGGCTAAGGGGGAGCAATCATTAGAAAATATAATAAACCCCCTCATCGGTACTTGTGTCATATCATGACAGAAGTATAGTTTATGTGGTAACAAGATTAAGGTATTTCTTCAATTGCATGTGTGAAGGATGAAGTCTGTAGAATTTCAAAGAATGGAGGCGTACACAATTTTTGAGGCAATCTACCTACAAGTTGAAGCATTTATTGCAAAATCATTTGGAATGGAAGGAATAAATTAAAATAAGTTTAAAGGCTTATGTATTTTCAAATAAGCATGCAAAGGAAGTTCAGAAGAAAATTCAGAGTTTTAGGGTTTGAAGAAGAAATCAAGTGGATTTGAAGTGAGCTCTAGAAGCAAGATATCTATACATTTCTTGTTGGAATTTACAGAGGTATTCCTGTTTGCACAATTTTTCACTTTAATTGCTATGGATGATTCAAAGTTTGTGAATAGTGTGGATAAAGTGCAAGTTAGGTTGAAGAGATATTTTAGGAATGTGTCAAAAGAGTTTGTTGGTGCATTCTCTTGCATCCATTTGAGAGTGTTTCCTACAAAATATATCTATGCATTTTTTGATAGTAAGATAAAAGTGACATCATCAGTTCAACTGAGCATGCTTTGGGAAAGTGAATTGAAAGAGAACCATAGGTCTATAGAGTATTAGTTGAGAAAAAGTTGGATGTTTGGAGGAAAGTTCGCTTGTTTGGTTTTGAGAAGAAGTATATTTGAATAGTGTTGAGAAAAATTCATGATGAATCTTTGTGGATTGATGAGACACATTTGATTTCTAGAGAAGCTATTAGAGATGTAACTGGTTTGTGTTCCTCCAAACCAATTCCCAAACTGAAGGCTATGGATGAGAAAGAAATAATTGAGGTTACTGATGCAAATTTTAAAGGGAAAGAGATTAATTTTTGATATGGTAATAAGGTATTTTTCTATGGTCATCAATCACAGTTTGTATCCCTAACAATGACCTTCCAGCATCTACTGCTATTGTACACACTGTTATTGATATGGTTAAAAGAGGTATGGAATATGAATTGTGTGAATTACTTTGTATACATGTCTTTTGAAGAATTTAAAGGAAAACAAGAAGAGTAAGAAGAATATATTCCAATATGGAAATTTGGTTGTCTATTGGCTAATTTACTTTTTGAGAGAGTTACAAGTAATATGAAGGATAGAATGGTCAAAGTTAGAGCCTATTTCCTATCAAATCAAGAACTTCATGATAAATCTTGGTAGTTCGGATGCACAATAGACCACCCTTGCTACATTCTTTGGAACATTTTAGATGAAGATGAATGGAAAGTTTAGGATTCCAATAAGTGTTGTGGAAAGGTACTCCGGAAGCATAAATTTTCTTGTGTCTACAGATTTTTGTCACATGGAAGTAGTTGAATCAAGGTTAGTTTGGATATCTGAATTGGATTATGAAGTATCAGAGGCTAAAATTGATAATTATGCTAAAATTCTTTTGGAAAGCCCTAAGAGTCTCAATGAAGAAGGTACCTTTAGTAGCATGACCAAAACAGGTAAGAAAAGGAAGAGATTTATTAAGCAAGAAGTTGCAAAAGGAAGTGAGCTTGAACATGAGCATGAAAGAATAAACATTTAGAGATCTTTAGAAGAATTGCAAAAGGTTATTCTTGATGCTAATTTTGATTCATCTATTTCTATTGTGGCGAATCTTCATGGCATGATTGATTCTTTGAAGGTCTACATATCTATACTTGAACTGTCTATTGGAATTAGGTCTTATGAAGGAAATGTTATACTCTCTAATTTGCACCCTTGCTAAGTTTTAGAACTTATCAATTTGAAGCAACATGGGAACAATCCTAGGCTGTGGGTCACCTAAATTTGGAGTGGACCTTTGGATAAGGTTGGATCCTAAATGGTGTAACCTAAACTATTCCTTGTTGGGAAAAGGGGGGAAAGAACATGAAAAGAAAACTAAACCCTATGGTGATACACCTAATTATCCCAAGCATAATACTATTGCTTTTACACACAAGAATGATCAACAACTTAAAAAGTGGCTTACACAACTCAAAACTTCATATGTCTTTGCATTAGTGCTTCATAGCTAGGCTAAAAAATGTCAAGGACATCATCTAAAAGGAAGTAAAAATGTCTTCACAACTTAGACTCTTTCCTAAACTAACTCAACATATGTTATGACCTACAATAGTTCATATTAACTGCATAAAAGAAAAGAAAATAGGACAAAATCAAAGGGAAAATAGTTCCATCATAGATTTCATCAACCATTTTAAAAAGATTTCACAATAGAACGGTAAAATGAGAAGGTAAAATAGATTAACTTATTCATCAAAAGGTGTTACAATTGTTGTACATGCTTGTAAATGAGTCCCAATGCTATATCTCATGCTGAAAGAGTTCCAAAATAAGCTACAATACATGCTAGAAAAAGAAAGAACCCCCATTGGTTTAGATTCGATGTCTCCAATGTAGCTTGTGGATGCTTGTTTTTATCCACTATATGCCTGAAATACAAAGAGTGCAAAAGAACTCCTTGAATCTATGAATGTGATTTGTCTCCTTTCATTGCAAGGTGATTTTCAGGCTCATTCTTCTTGGCATACACTATCCTCCACTTCTAATGCATAGTCCATTGCATTTGTTATGTTTCTCCAATTTTAGGAATGAAAGGAACCTATTGCTGCAGATTTAAAATAATTTGAGTAGACTTATGAATTGAATGATGTATTCATGAATAGTATCTCTATTTTCCATTAACTTAAAAGTATTATTGACTCAAAGATGCACATTTCTATCCTCCAGTGATTATCATGAATGTTTTAAATCATCATCATCAGAACAAGGAAATATTTATCTTCTTTTCATTGCTAATTCATGAGAGTCATCTGTAGATCACTGCTTTTGAAAGGGATTACCATAAAGGTCAATACTTCTTATAAGGATTGTCCCTCACTTTCATACTCTTTCCTTCTTGAATCTACTTTTGATGAAGATTGTCATGGTTTTAGATTGCTACTTGGTACCCATGCAAGTAGTTAAAACAAGGGACTCCATTAAGTGACTTCAATAATGGCATTGGCATTATCACCATGCCTTGACAATACTCCATTATAATAGTACTACTTTTTCCTATCAATATATGCCATTATGATCATAACATGCTTGATGATCCCTCTTTAGTTGCTCTATGTAGCTCATGATATCTCCTTTGTTGTATTGTAGAAGCACCTTATTGAAGAGAATTTTCTTTTATAAATTCATTGCTTGTTGATTGTTCCTTGGCATTTCTTATGTCCTTTATGATCCATTGATAAAAATCCATATCCAAAATCAAATAAAGCTTCACTTGTCATCTATGTTTCAGTCTTCATATCTCTCCTATCAAAGGCAACAATTCTACACCATCTGATTTTTGTTCCATGTCTAGTTTATTGTGTTCCATGTGCCAATTTTGTTGTGTATTTTCACCATTATGACAAAAATAATTTGTTTCTTGGGAAGAGATGAACTATTTTCCTCCTTGAATACTTGTTGTCCTTACCCTTTATCCTGGGCACCATGCATTCAAAACTACTATCATACTTTGTCAACAAACCTATGCTCACTGGAGTAATGTGTTAATTTTGAAGTCTTGCAAACCTAGGTAAAATGGTTTCATTAAGTAGATTGAAAGACATATCCAATAGAGTAAAATTTCCAATAGGAAAATATGGACCCCTTGATCAACATGATGGCAACCTATTGTTCGGTTCATTGTGAAAAGATGAAGAGTAATATTTCTAGATAATTCACATAGTTTTTTTTGCATCTTTTGAATCTGATAATGAAATTTGATCAAATGGCATGATTCCATATTGATTTAATGCATCAATAATAGGTTTATCATCAATTTGATCAAGTTGCTCAATTTTTCTTACATTCCTATCCCTCCTAAAACACAAGAGGGTAGCATGCTACGCTCAACCCTCATGGGAGCCACATTTTTCTCCACATGTTGTAACTAGATGAAACAAAGCAATAACAAAGATTTGACCTATACCTGTACAAGGAGCAAATATGTTAGATAAAACAAAACATATGATAGATGTGTTTGATAACTCCCTTGTTTTCTTGGACAACTATGATATGCTAGCTATTTTAATGTTTATAAGGATTAGATTATATGTTTATGGATGTTTTTCTATGTACTGATTGGTGATCCTTCATTGCTCTAACCAACTCTCTTCTCACAAATGCAAGAAACCTTGGAGTAGCGAGGTGAAAGAAACAACTATAAGCTACATGGGTAGGAGGATTGAAGTTGATGCAAGGCAACTCAACTGGGATTCGACATTCATGCAATGTCGAGTCCCCCTTCTTTACATATGCATTTCATTTTATCTATAAATGTATAGTTTTATCTTTATATGCATTAAAATAGTCAGTCCCTCGGCTTGTGAGGGACACTATACACTTATGATCATCAATAAAGACTACATTTCCAATAAATGTTGACTCTATGTTGTATTGCATGTAATTGCATAACTGTAATAATGCAATCTTTTGATAATCTCTTTAATGCACATGGATGAAACTTAGTAGAAAATTATATGTAACTTTTATCGTTTAAATGAAAACACAATCATAAGTCTACCTAATTTAGATGGAAGCAAAATAAGGTAACAAGAAATATGGAAGATATTGAAAAGGAAAATGTGTGAATGCACATAGTCGAGAGATGAAGGAATTGGAGAGTGTACAAGGTTGTGAAGAAGAGTAATAGGAACTACTTTCTTTTTTCCTAGATTGGTCTAGCAGTACACTAGATATAAGAAATGAGATAAGGATGAGTGAGCCTCGATTGAACATTTAGGAATATACATACATGTTAGTAGAAGGTAAAGATAATCAGAGGTGGTCCTACATTGTGCAGCTTCAGGAAAAAATCTTGTCCGTGGGATCAAAGGATAGAAGTTATCAAGAAGTTTGTGGCACTTAGAGACATGAATAAACTCAGACATACTTTTGTTTTTAGTGCTCTTAGTTGTATTGGTGAATTATCAGAGATTAATCTTAGTCCTAATACTTTAGTAGATGCTGTAGAGTCCTTAACTAAGCTTGAGCTATTTTACAAGATTCTTGTAAGTGCAAAAGGTTCATAGGAAGAATGTAAAGTGTTGTGGAAGGTTAAATACTAAAGAGTCTCAAAGGTTTTCTTTAGGTTAATTAAATTATGTGTTCATATCTTTTTGGTTACATTTTGATGCATATATACATATATACCAGACCCCTTCCTTTGTCATTGATGTCAAAGGGGGAGAGATAGAGAGATGAAGATATAGAGAGACAGAGGAAAAACATTTTTGTGAAGAATAGTTTTGATAGGGGGAGTATTCAAAGCATTCCATTGCGGTATACTAAAAAATATTTTTGGTCATGCATGTTGCCATCAATGCCAAAGGGGGAGATTGTTGGTTTTTGTTGGTTTTTCCTATGTTTTCATTGATGTCAACATGGTGATAGCTATATGGGAAGTCTATTTGTTTTACCAAAAGTTGTTCTCTATTGGTAATACCCTTTTGTGATGGATCAGTGTGTTGGTATTTGAGTTTTCAATTCACCGCATGATCTTATATGACTCTAATCTCTTAACCATGTTTTCTTGACTCATTCATATAGCTATATCCTAGATCTTGAGACGTATTTTGTTGTGAGCGGGAAGTTATCTTTGACAGAGTTTAACTTTGTATCCTACTATTGTTCTGTGTGTGGCATACTATGTGGGATATTCCCCATTCTACTAAGGTGAGCATTCTTATGTTGTGATTTTGTTGATAGTCTCTATGTTGGTAGTATGATGGAAAATTAATGTGTTCTCAGATCTAAATGGTGTTTTCTTTAAGGATTATTTGTTGGTTTGGAGAATTGTGTTCTAGTCTTGGTTGACTCAATGTATGCAATATATTATGAAGACTAGTTATGTTTTATGGATGATAGCTGACTTGGAATAATGCACTACATGGATAAAATGTTTAAATCTTATATGGTTTCAACAAAGAAGGTTTTGATTTTTTTTGTTCATCTAATTAGGCCGACCTAATTGATGATAAAGATATACTTGTATCTATATAAAGTGTTTTGAGGAATGAGCAGAGCGAAAGTAGTGGAAGAAGACACACATGAGTAGTGAATGTGAAATGAGAAGTTAGTGTGAGTGAGAAAAGGATTAAGAGGTGTGTGAAGATGAAGCCTAAATTCTTTTTCAGTTATGATTAGTACAGTTTTGCTGAGCGGTTGTTGTGTGAGGCATTACTACTTATTCTAAGCTTCAGTGGAACTGAACCCTACACATTGGAGGTGTATCCTATCAGTTCAATTTTTTGGCAGTGAGCCACTATCATTGTATCTTGGCAATTATCCATCTTTTTTACTTAGGAAATGAGCCTTTTTAAGGACTGAATCCTGGAAGTGAGCCCCATAATATTTTATATCCAGATATAATATATTGTGAGTTAATCCTCACTGTGGTTTTTTCTCATTTTGGGTTTTCCACATAAAAGTATTGGTGTCCATGTGTATGGTTGCATTGACTTGTTTCAATGTTCTCTCTTGCTAATTATGTCATAATTATGGTAATGTTTAAAAGGATTTTATTATGGTTTTATGGAATACTAATTCACCCCCCTCTTAGTATTTCATATGTTCAACATAATGTACAATTGATTCACTCCCCCTCTCAGTTGTCTTGTGTGAATACAACAATTGGTGTTAGAGCTAGGTTCCTTAGAAGAAAGCTTAACTTCTTGAGGTAGATCTAGGATGGTGCACAAGAGGGATGCTCTTTTTTTTCTATGGAATAAACTATGGCTTCTGGAAGACAAGAGTGGAAGGTTTTCTAGTATCTCTTGGATTTGGAGTTTGGAAGTTTGTTGAGAATCGATATACTATGCTTATTGGTGGTTTGAGTACTAATAATGAGATCAAATCCTATGAGAATAATGGTAAAGCAAGGTATTCTCATTTATGTGGTATTTCTAACACTGAACTTGTTAAGGTTATGTATTTGAAATATGATAAAGATATTTGGGAAAAGTTGGAAAGTATTTATGAAGGAGATCTTAAGGTCAATCAAGCTAAGATGCAAAATTTAAAGATCACATTTGAGAACCTGAGGATGTTTGAAGATGAAAACATTACAAGCTACATGGAGAAGGTGGATGAAGTTTTCAATTCCATTAGAGGTCTTGGTAGAAATCTTGAAGAAGAGGAAGTGGTAAAGAAGGTACTAAGAACTTTTCCCAAATCTTATAGTTAGAAAGTTTATACTATTGAGGAAGCTCAAAATTTGAGCAAATGTTCTAGATATTAGTTGTATGGTGCGATATTTGCTTTTGAAATGAGAGAATTTGGGCACTATTTTGAAAGCATCAAATCAAAAAATATTCAAGAATTAGATCAGGAGGTTCTTGATGGTGTTGAAGCAAAATTTGTGAGGAAAATGAAAAAGGGTGTTCTGCAGTTTTTACACACACGCCCCACTAAAAGTAGGGACCCCCTTTTTTTGCTTTGATTTTTTATGCCTTTTGGTCCTTTGATTGCTGAATTTGGTTGCTTTCAGGAGTGCTAAAATGTTTATCTTTCTTGCCTAAGTGATTCCACTGAGTTGCTCATCAAAAAAACTTAAGCTCTGAGCAAAAGTTCAATTTTTTGCTCTGTTTTGAGATTTTCAGTCCCGTCTGGATTTTCCTGAATTTCATTCAAAGTCTAGCTCTGTCTGCTTTACGCCATGGTTTAGAGATTTTTGGTCTTCGCGGAATTCCGCCTGGGCCGGACTTTTCAGAAAAAATTTCATCTTGCCGTCGAATTTTTGAATTTTATTGGTTTTTGGAGCTTTATGCCGCTATGCTTTATCATTGGTATCCTGTTGAGTTGAGATATTTGATCCTAAGGTACTTGGCTTGCTTTTACATACTAAATTTGTGAATGGTTGAATTTGGTTGTGATTCCCTCACCATTATCATCCTTGTTTCTTTCTCGGATGTTCAAAATTGTTGTTTGTCTTTGCTAGAGTCGACTAGTATTTCATTAATGGTATTTGATATTGCTTTATTTATGGTTTCCCAAGTAAGTTCTGAGCTTGTTCATTCATTTGCATCTAGAGATAGCTTGCTTGTGGGCCATAAATAATGTTTGTGAGGACCCAGTAGTCGAGTTATCTATGTCCAAGCTTGCTCTATGCATTATTGGTCAAAATTTAGGGTTTCATGCCTAGGGCATCGCCATTTCATCTTAATTTTCTTTCGAATAAGCCTATAATTCAAGGAAGATCAATAGGAGGTTCAGGTTAAACTGGTTCCATACCCAGGGTCCTCAAATTTGTGATCGTTCGATCAATTTGAGTGAAATCGTGACATAACATCAATATTTGGGTTTTCTTTCGACCTCGAGATTTTCCCAATTTTCCTAGCCCTATCTGTTTTCCTGGAATGTGTTGAAAATCTGGAACTTTACGTTTTCTACAAAATTTTGGTCCAGTCAGATTTTTCTAGATTCTCTATGATGCTTTGCAGAACTAAGAAATTGGGTGAAATAGATCAGTTTAATGATGAATACTTATCATTCCATGATTTAGATTGATAGATTACACAATTTTTTATGCATCTTTCCTTCGTTTTGGTAATCTATTGTTGATTTTGTGCTTGTTTCGCCAAAACCCGCCTGGCCTGGATTCCGCAAAGGGGTGAAAATCCCAAACTATGTAGAAATTGTGCTTTGGCGATATTTCAAGTTGATTTTGATCTGTGTTTCAATTTATTTGAATGACGAATACGTTATTAGTAATGGGCTAATCTCAATCTTCATGTTATAATGGATATTATTAATGGTGGTTTTGCTGAGTGCAAGCTGAATTTAATTGGGTCGTCAAGGAAGTTCTGGAGATGAAATTAAATCTATGGAAAGGGAAATTTAAAGTGTTGGTTACTCCACCCTTGGCCAACTTGGAGAAGGAATTCTTGATAGTACATGATAAGGAGAGGTGCGCTAAGGATAAAGAAGGAAGCAGTTAATACATGGTTACATTGAAATTTGTGCTTCCCTATTATTTTCCTTCTCCTTCACATGCATTGGTTCGAATTGTATTGGAGATCCTAGGCTAACCTAGATGAGTCCCAAGCATTTAATGCATATTTTATCTAATTTTGAATTTTCCTTGGGCCAACCTGTTTTGTGGCTATTTTATTATTGTAAACCCTGGCTAGGCCGACATGCTTTGGGGGTTTCCTATAAATTTGGCATTCTGCCTCATTTGTAAGATAGATACACAGACACAGATAGAAATAGTTTTGATACAAGAGTGAATTAGGCTATAGAATAGAGTTAGAAGCTAGTTCATTTTGAGCAAATGTTGTAGCACAAAACATTGGAATTGTTGTTGAAATTAGGTGATTCAATACAATTGAAGACATTGTGATTTTCTGGTGATCTCTTTTGTGTTGACTTATCTTGCATGGTTCTTGTGGTTCTATCTTTTGAAATTGCTCAAGGTTATTAGATGTATGTTAGATTTAGAATTAGATCTGATTTAATGGTGTTTATGGTTTGATGCTTGAAGTGTTGCAACAATCCATGGTCCATACTTTTTGCAGCTAGCTGATTGTTAGTTGCTTTGCAAAGTTAGCTTGGACCATATATCTATTGTGCTTAGTTCAATTGTGAAGTTTTATTCATTTCAATTGTCTTAAGGTTGTCTTGGATGAATGTTCATGATCTAAAAATCTTTAATACCTTATAATATTGCACTATTCTTGTAAGATTGCATATTCATCTGGGTTAAGAAAGAATTGGTTTATGAGGGATTGGTCCATTTCAAGTGTTTCATCATCTCCATTGTTAATCTTAGGAGTAGCATTAGTCTTAGTGATCTCTCTGAAACCCTAATATTTTATTATTTCTTTATAGTTCAAGATAGATTTAAGATCAAAGTATCATAATATTACCAGATCTAATAAATTGAAGATTTATTTTTTGCTTGTAGTAAGGTCCCATTGTGATTACCAACATTTTCACATTTATCACTAAGTTGTTTATGCATTGTCAAGACTTGACATTAGAGACCTTGGGGTTATCTCTCAAGGCTTGTTGATAGAGATTTACCTTTCAAGAGAGATAGGATTTCATATTTTTTCTGAGTTGTTGTGTAGAAAAAATCATCAACAGATGGGTGCTAGAAGGAGGGTCTGGATAAGCAAGCTGGATTGATTTATGTTGGCCATTTCTCCTGAAAGATTCAGAAGAAGAACCAGATCCACTCTAGGAGAAGAATAATTTCAAGAACTACCAACTCCTACCAGGTCAAGGAGGACTAGAATAAGGGGTGAATCATCATCCACCCATCCACTTCCATCGTTTCTATCATCCCCATCTTCATCAAGTCCATCTTCATTTGAGTCTAAAGACATTCCCATTCAACAACCTCAGCCAACACTAAATCAGCCATTACCACCTCCACCTTCGCCAATGGCTTTTATGGCTAACAATCCATCTCCCTTATCTTTCAACAACTACAATCTTGAGCTTTTCATCTCTAAGTTTCACATTAATGATCCCTAAAGGACTATAGCGGAGCATATTAGGATTTTTAAAACTACCCTTAAGGATAGGGGAATTAATTATGAGGATGTTGCATGCAGACTTTTCCCATATTCCCTTGGGGATGAGGCATTTCATTGGTATAGCCATCTTCCTCCTGGATCTATCACTACTTGGCTTCAACTGGAGACTACATTTCTATAGAAATTTAAGATCCCAATCAGTGCTAATGAGTTACTTCTACAGTTTACTGGAGTCAAGAGGGAGGAAAATGAACCAATAGTGGCTTTCAATAATAGATTTCATAGGGCTTATGCTAGGTTGCAACCCCCTTATGTTGTAGATGATGCCTCTGCCAGGGAGGTTTACTATGAGGCTTTAGATAGTTTAACATCTACTTTCATCAAATGGAAAGAAAACCCTCCTGGTAGCGTATTGGAAGCCTATGATATGGTTGTTAAAGTAAGTATAGATTTGAGATAGCACTTGTTTGGACCCTTAGTTAACCAAACACCTATGTTGAGTTCAGTCCCTCAATCACCCTTGGTTCCACATCCAGATCATCCCTATCAAACTCAACTCATGTTGAATTACCATCCAAATATGAACCATCCTGCATTCTTTCATCAGCAAGCTAATATACATAGTTACTTGCAGAGCTCTGAGATATTTAATCAATCTTTGAACCATGGGTCACATACTGTTTATATGCAAAATTTAGCTGGTATTGTTCCTCCATCAAATAGTGCAAACAAGGAAAGGTTGGATGCACTCACAAAGCTAGTTAAGAAGTTGAACACTAAAGTCACCTACCTAAGGAACCATAATGGTCAATCCCAGGCAGCCCAAAGGGGGATTCAGTCCAATTATGATTAGATAAATAGGGATATGATGGAGGCTCAAGGGAAAAATCTTGATAGGGGAAAGTATTTTGAAGATCAACACTCAGGGCCAACATTTGATGGAAGGCACCCACCACTTCAGAATAATGGAGGAGCCTCTACCTCTCTCAATCTAGTGGAGTTTATTTGGCAAAAGCAGCTCTTTTAGGATGGTGTAGGCTTCATAATACTACTCAACATTCTGAATCAGACTGTCAAGAATTCCAAAGTATTGTATCTATTTTCCAGTAGAAAGTTCAACATGTTAGCAATAGTTCGAGTGGATAGGAGATAGTACTGTCTAGTCCTTATGACATATCAGTTATGGTGGTGAGTCATACCCCATTTCCAAGAGGTGAAGAAAATGGACCAAAAGGAGAACCAGACAAGAGTGTTGAAATAGGGTATGTATACAATGAAAAATCTATAGTTCAATCCTTTGGAAATAATGAGGAGAATGACAATGGTCCATTAGATGAAGAAGAGTCTACAATTGAAGAAGTTCAAGCACTCCATCATGTGTCTACTCAGTATTTCATGAGTGGACAACAATCTGATGTTGATAAAGGAGGAAGCATTGAAAGCAACATGGATAAATTTGTGGTTAGCTCTGAAGATAACTATTCTACCATGACTGAAGAGAAACTAGAGGAGAGTGTGTGGTGGAAGAACTCAAGAAATTCAAAGTAAGTCTCTCTAATAATGAGTTGTTAAGGGATCATGCAATTAGGAATGCAGTACTAAGATCTCTTGAAAGAGATATGCTTTCTAAACAAAATGGTGTTTCAAGCTAGGCTGATATAAATACTTTAAAGGAGGTATTTTTGTCTGAAACAAGCTTGGGAAATTATGTACTAGTTGTTGACCCTTAGGGATGGGAGATTGAGGAAATCCTCATGTTACATGATATGCCTATTCATAAATTCGATAGTGTTGAAGCATTGGTAGAATCAATAGAAGAGGTGGAAGAAAAACTATGGTTGTCAGGTCATACAAAGAATGTGCATCAACTTACGAAGAATGAGCTTCCAATAAAATAATTTCAACAAGCTACTGGCAAATTTCTAGTAGAAGAATTAACTGGCATGGAATTTGAGAAAATCATAGTAGTGAATGCTAAGGTAGCCTTGGAGGAGGTTGAGCTTTCAGATGAGGAGCTTCAATAGATTGTTAATGAATGTCCCATGAAGCAAACTGCAGGAGTTGATGTTGTTGATAAAGAAGCTGATGTTCCTGAGGGTTACAGTTACAATCCTGAACCAGTGCTAATAACAGAATCCAGGGAGTTTTCTTTTTCATTTAATTCTATTTTTTCTCTATTTGTTGGTGGACTAAATATTGAAAATTCATAGATTTTATGTATTAATGATGAGATAGCTGATTTGATTCATACGGATGTGCAATGAAATCTAAACGATGCTCAGAACAGCACTGTTGCAGTCATATTTGATGGACTTAACCACATTGCAGTATGTGAAGGCATGATTAAAGATCAGTCTATAAGGCCTCCTAATGAACATCATGATGGGGAAGTTACTATACATGATGAGGCTTTTACATTTTCAACATTGACCCCTCACAATGAAATTCAAACAGGTGCAAAGTTCCATGTTTATACTTCTGAATCTGTTCAATCTAATTTTCACCCTGAATTATTAATTGAAGATTTTAATTTTGTTTTGCATGTTTCGGATGCAAGAGGGATATTCCATCATCAATTGAGACCGCCTGAAGACAAGGGGATCAACTCTTCACAATTGAAGAAGAATGAATACCATATTCAGCCCACAACAGTACAAAATCAGGTTGTTTCTCTCCTTACTATGAATTATGAATCTTGTCAATTTGACTATGGGAATTTAGGGAAGGAAACTTGCATATGGAGTAATCATGGTCCTAATGAGTCACCTCAATTGCTGATTGTTCCTGATTATGAGGTTGAATTTGAATGTTGCATTTTTGAGGTTTACTTTGCTGAGTATAAAGATAAGTTTGCATTCTTGAGGACTATTACCATCACCTTGTTGCTTTTCCATGCATTGATGAACCGTATGGGGGTGGGTCTCAGTTCACCCTATCTGATGATGAGTTGTTGTGAGTCTCTTTGTATATAGTTGGGATAGGTCACTTTAGGATTAGTTTAGCTTTGATTAGTTTGGTTGCTTTGTTTCCTTTGGTTTGCTTCTATTTTGGTTAGTTTAGGTTTTCTTTGGGTGTCGGTTTGGTTGTTGCTTTGCTTCTCTGATTCAGTGTTCCTCTACCTTCTGTTTGGGGAAGTGTCCTACTTGCACAACAACCATTTCATTATCTGGGACTGTTCTAAGTATTCATTGATGGATTTTAATCATGTGTCTTGAATGGAGGGTTGAGATCTTTTATTATCGTCAAGCAGTCTAAATGTTTAATTCAAAGAGGATGGGTCATTGGTTTGACTTGAACCTGAAGTATTCTGAAATCTTATATCTTTCTTACACCTTAAGAATCCTGAGGTTGCAGTAGAATTTTTGTGAGGTCATGTTAAGTGAAAAATCTTATGTTCTACTTCAATGCCACTGTGGTTCTCAGCCCCGAGAGTGAACTTCATTGTTCATAAGTTGAAATGAAAAAGTTAAAAGAAAAGAATAATAGAAAAAAGAGAAAAGTGAAAATATTGAAAATCAAAATAGTGAATTCAACTTATCAGGGGTATTCAAGTATCTCTACCGGGGCTATGGACGCCTGGCTAGTAATAGAGCTATGCTTGAGAGGGCCACAACGATAACCTCATCGGGGCTATGGACACCTGACTAGCAGTAAGGCTCTATATGGGTTGCTTTTGGAGCTAGAATCTTTATGTAGCCTGAATTGACTAAGCTTGGTTTATATTATGGCTTAAGGAAGGAAATGAACTCACTGGCACACACTCAAATTTTTAGGTTATGCAAGGTTCAATCCACCTTTGGTTCTGATTTTCTTTAATCTTGCATTTTGATTTGTTTGCCCGATATGGAGATTGAAACTAGAGATTTTGAGTTCATGATGCTTGGTCATCATCAAAATACTCTTGAGCATTTCTCAGCAGAGTCGCCATTTGTTGTGCAGTTTTTGCACACATGCCCCACTTAAAGTAGGGACTCCCTTTTTTTGCTCTAATTTTTTATGCCTTTTGGTACTTTGATTGCTGAATTTGGTCACTTTCAGGAATGCTAAAATGTTTATCTTGCCTACCTAAGTGATTCCCCTGAGTTGCACATCAAAAAAACTTAAGCTTTGAGCAATCGGGTTTTTGCTTTGTTTCAGGATTTTCTGCCCCATCCGGATTTTCTCGTATTTCATTCAAATTTTGGCTATATCTACTTTACGCCATGGTTCATAGATTTCTGATCTTCACGTAATTCCACCCGGGCCAGATTTTTTTGAATTTTCGTCCCACCATCGAATTTCTGAATTTTATTGGTTTTTGGGGCTTTATGCCACTATGCTTTATCATTGGCATCCTATTGAGTTGAGATATTTGATCCTGAGGTGCTTAGCCTGCTTTGGCATACTAAATTTTTGAATTGTTGAATCTGGTTGTGATTCACTCGGCTTTATCATCGTTGTTGCTTGCTTGAGCATTCAACATTATTGTTTGTCTTCACTGGAGTCGACTAGTATTTTATTAATGGTATGTGATATTGCTTTATTTATGGTTTCCCAAGTAAGTTCTGATCTTGTTCATTCATTTGCATCTAGAGATAGCTTGCTTGTGGGTCATAAATAACCTTTGTGAGGACCCAAAAGTCAAGTTATCTATGTCCAAGCTTGCTCTATGCATTATTGGTCAAAATTTAGGGTTTTATACCTATGGAATCACCATTTCGTCTTAATTTTCTTTCAAATGAGCCTAGAATTCAAGGAAAATCAATTGGAGGTTTAGGTTAAACTGGTTCCATACTCGGGGTCCTCAAATTTGTGATCGTTTGATCAATTTGAGCGAAATCATGAGATAACATCGATATTCGAGTTTTCTTTCAACCTCAAGATTTTCCTGTGTTGGTGGATTTTCCCAGTTTTCCTAGCCCTCTCCGTTTTCTCAGAATACGTTGAAAATCTGGAACTTTTCCTTTTCCACGGAATTTTGGTCCATTTAGATTTTTTTGGATTCTCTGTGATGCTTTGCAGAACTAAGAAATTGGGTGAAATGGATGAGTTTAATGATGAATACTTATCATTCCATGCTTCAGATTGATAGATTACACAATTTTTTATGCATCTTTCCTTCATTTTGGTAATCTATTGTTAATTTTGTGCTTGTTTCACCAGAATCCACCTGGCCTAGATTTCCCTGAAATTCCCTTCTGGCCTAGATTCTGTGGAGGGGTGAAAATCCCAAACTATGTAGAAATTGTGCTTTGGCGATATTTCAAGTTGATTTCAATCTGTGTTTGAATTTATTTGAAAGATGAATACGTTATTAGTAATGGGCTAATTTCGATCTTCATGTTATAATGGATATTATTAATGGTGGTTTTGCTGAGTGCAGCCTGAATTTAACTGGGTCATCAAGGAAGTTTTGGGGATGAAATTAAATCTATGGAAAGGGAAATTTAAAGTGTTGGTTACTCCACCCTTTCCTGGCTTGGAGAAGGCATTCTTGATAGTACAGGATAAGGAGAGGCATGCTAAGGATAAAGAAGGAAGTGATTACTACATGGTTACATTGAAATTTGTGCTTCCCTATTATTTTCCTTCTCCTTCACATGCATTGGTTCGAGTTATATTGGAGATCCTAGGCCGACCTGGATGAGTCACAAGCATTTAATGCATATTTTATCTAATTTTGAATTTTCCTTGGGCCGACCTGTTTTGTGGCTATTTTATTATTGTAAACCCTGGCTAGGCTGACATGCTTTGGGTGTTTCCTATAAATTTGGCATTCTGCCTCATTTGTAAGACAGATACACAGACACGGATAGAAATAGTTTTGATACAAGAGCGAATTAGGCAATAGAATAGAGTTAGAAGATAGTTCATTTTGAGCAAATGTTGTAACATAGAACATTGGAATTGTTGCTAAAATTTGATGATTCAATATAATTGAAGACATTGTGATTTTCTAGTGATCTCTTTTGTGTTGACTTATCTTGCATGGTTCTTGTGGTTCTATCTTTTGAAATTTCTCAAGGTTATTATATGTATGTTAGATTTAGAATTGGATCTGATTTAATGGTGTTTATGGTTTGATGCTTGAAGTGTTGCAACAATCCATGGTCCATACTTTTTGCAGCTAGCTGATTGTTAGTTGCTTTGCAAAGTTAGCTTGGACCATATATCTATTGTGCTTAGTTCAATTGTGAAGTTTTATTCATTTCAATTGTCTTAAGGTTGTCTTGGATGAATGTTCATGATCTAAAAATCTTTAATACCTTAGAATATTGCACTATTCTTGTAAGATTGCATATTCATCTGGGTTAAGCAAGAATTGGTTTATGAGGGATTGGTCCATTTCAAGTGTTTCATCATCTCCATTGTTAATCTTAGGAGTAGCATTAGTCTTAGTGATCTCTCTGAAACCCTAATATTTTATTATTTCTTTATAGTTCAAGATAGATTTAAGATCAAAGTATCATAATATTACCAGATCTAATAAATTGAAGATTTATTTTTTGCTTGTAGTAAGGTCCCATTGTGATTACCAACATTTTCACATTTATCACTGAGTTGTTTATGCATTGTCAAGACTTGACATTAGAGACCTTGGGGTTATCTCTCAAGGCTTGTTGATAGAGATTTACCTTTCAAGAGAGATAGGATTTCATATTTTGTCTGAGTTGTTGCTATGCAGAAAACATCATCAACAAAGGGTACTGCAAATATAGTGGTAAGTTTCCTTTCAAATGTTTTAGTTGTGGTAAGATAGGTAATTTTTCTTCAACATGTCCAAATAGAGCTTTGAATGATAAGAATAAGGAAAATAAAGGTAAACAAATTAAGAAAAGTTATTATGCTAAAGAAGATGCCAGTATATTTGATGATGAATATGATTATGTGGATGATGAGGATAGTGAGTTATTGTTCATGGATATTAAAGATGGAACTAATTTTGCTAACTATGAGAGATGTGTGAACAAAAGTGCTCTAAAAGTAGGTAATAACACTAAAGGAACTACAGTGATTACTTTTCATGCTAGAGAAGAGAAGAACTATTGGATTATTTATAGTGGATGATCAAATCATATGACTGATGAAAAAAGTAAGTTTATTAAACTCGAGAAATATGAAGGGGGTCTAGTGAATTTTGGTGATGATACATCTACTAAGATATGTGTAAAAGGTTAGATTAGTTTTGATGGAAAGCATAATACAAATGATGTTCTTTATGTCAATGGTTTGAGAAAATAACCTTTTGAGTGTTGGAAAAATATGTAGCAAAGGATATAATCTTATGTTTCAGGATGATGGATGTGACATCAGAAAAGGATCTGAAATTGTGGTTGCTAGTGGAAGGATATATGTAAATTTTTATTATCTTAAAGGTGCTAATGGTCATTGATTTATGACCTAGATTAATGAAAATTGGTTATGGCATAGAAAGATGTGTCACATTAATTTTGATAACTTCGTGAGAATCAGTTCAATTCAAGCTATGAGAGATCTTACAAAGATTACAAAGGCTATCAATGTTGCCTGCAAGGAATTTCAAATTGGGAACCAAGCAAGAAGTTTCAAAGTAAAGGAACAATCTACTACCAAACTATTGGAGGTAGTGCATACAGACCTTTCTAGTACTACCAAAGTAAGAAGTTTTCAAGGTGATAGGTATTTCATGCTATTGATTGAGGATTATTATAGAATGACATGTGTTACTTTTCTCAATGAAAAATTAGAAGCTCTAAATAAGTTCAAATCATTCAATGTTATAGTTGAGAATGAAATGGATATAAAGATCAAATATTTGATGTCTAATAGAGGTGGAGAGTTCATCTCCAATTAGTTTAATAGTTTTATGAGAATTATGGGATAGAAAGGAATTAATCTACCCCTAGGACTCCTCAATAGAATGGAATGGTTGAAAGAAAGAATAGGACTATTCAAGAAGCTACACGAACAATGATGAAAGAGGAAAACCTAATGAAATTCTATTGGAGAGAAGCAATTCATTCTACTTTCTACATTCTTAATAGAATTCAAGCAAGAGAAAATAGTGCAAAGTCTCCCTATGAGTTGTGGTATGGAGGAATTCAAGTACTATCATATATTACAATTTTTTTGGAAGAAAATGTTATATCAGATAAGATGAAGATAAATTAGGAATGTTTGATAGAAGATCTAATAAAGGTATCTTCCTTGGATACTTTACAAGAAATAAATCTTACCAATGCTACAACAAGAGGTTAAAGAAGATTATTGAGAATGAAAATGTCAAAGTTGATGAAGACTTAAAAAATAATTTTGTGGTTATATATGGATATGAGTTAGATGAATCCTCTTGTCAAGAAAATAACAAATATGGAGGTAAGGAAAAGGAGGCTTATATTGAAGAGGAAGAAGCTCTAGAAAAGATTCCTAAGACTCCTGAGTATTTGCAAAAGAATTATTTTGAATATCAAATCATTGGTGACAAAAGAAAAGGTGTTTTTACAAGAAGAAAAGCTACTATGGTTCAAGAATAGGTAAATTTATGTTTACTCTCCAAATTTGAACACAAAACAAAAATTGAACCATGCAAGGATGAGTATTTGATCAAGGATATGGAAGAAAAGCAAATGCAGATTGAGAAGAATCAGACTTGGGAACTTGTCCCAAGACTAGAAAAAAAATATATTATTGGAACTAAGTAGGTATTTTGAAACAAAATGAATGAGAATGGAGAAGTAGTAATAAATAAGGAAAGGCTTGTTTGTAACCTCTATTCACAAGTAGAAGTAATAGGCTTTGAGGAGACATTTTCTCTAGTGGTAAGAATGGAAGCTATTAGGATATTTTTTCCTTTTGTGACATATAAAGATTTCAAGGTTTATGAAATGGATGTGAAGTCTACTTCCTTGAATGGTGAGTTGGAAGAAGAGGTATGCATTGAGAAACCATAAGGATTTCAGTTATCAGACAAATTGGATATGGTTTGTAGATTGAAGAATGGATTATATGGATTGAGGTAAGCTCCTAGAGCTCGGTTTGCAAGGTTGAATAAGTAATTGATACATCAAGGTTTCAATAAAGGTACCATAGATAGTAATATTTATTTCAAAGTTGAAAAATATTAGATTTTGATTGTGGTTGTGTATATTGATGATATAGTCTTTGGAGACATTGATGCTATGTGTAAGAAATTTGTAGGAGATATGCAGAAAGAGTTTGAGATGTCTATGTTTGGGGAGATGAATTTATTCCTTGGGTTAAAAATCAATCAGAAAAAGAAAGGTATATTTATTTTACAATCAAGTATGATAAGGAAATATTGAAGAAGTTTGGAATGAAATATTCTAAACCAATATGTACCCATATGGTTATTGGGTGCAAGATAAGTAAGAATGATGAATCTTATAAGGTTTATCAAAGAAAGTATAGGTCAATGATTGGAGGAATGCTATATCTAATTGCTACTAGATCAAATATCATGCATGCAATTTGTCTTGTGGCTATATTTCAAGAATATCTTAGAGATTCACATGTTGTAGTAGTGAAGAGGATATTTAGATACTTGAAGGGAACTCTATAACTTGGTTTGTGGTATCTAAAGGATACTAAATTTTCTTTGAGTGCTTATATAGATTCTCATTGGGTAGGTTGTGTTGATGATAGGAAAAGTAAAAGTGGTAGTGAATTCTTTCTTGGATGAAAATTGGTGTCTTGGTTGAGCAAGAAACAAGACTCGGTGACTTTATCTACTATAGAGGTAGAATACATTGTAGTAGCATTTTGTTGCACACAGGTGTTGTGGATGAGGAAAACCTTGAAGGATATTTGGGTGGTATATGATGAACCAATTTATATCTTCTATGATAATACAAGTGTTATTAATATTCAAATAATTTGGTGATGCACTCAAGGAAAAAGCATATCTCAATCTAGTATCACTTTTTGAGAGTGAAGGTTACAAAGAATGAAGTGAATCTTGAGTATGTGCCTACAAAGGATCAAGTTGCTGACATATGCACTAAGTCTCTTCCTAAGGATACTTTTGAGTATCTTTGGGAGAATTTAGGGGTTATTACCCCTCCTTCTTTGAACCTGATGCATAAGGATATGCATTAGTCTAGTGGATTTCAAGATTCATTCTTTGTTCTGGACTAATTTTGGAGGCTTCCTCTCATGGGGAGTAGGTAGTGGCTTTATTGGTTGTTGTATTAGGGGGAGTAAGTATTGGTGTAGGTTGGTGTTGTCCTTTGTCAAATGTGTCATAGGATATGTGCAGTGTTTGATGGTTGAGATAGTTTGTTGTGTTCTCCTAAGGGGGGGTATGTAGAGTGGTAAAGAGAGAAAGTATGTATGTTTGATGTCAAAGGGAGAAAGTGAAGCATATATGTTTCCCTTTTCCATTGATGTCAAAGGGGAGAGAGAAATAATGTGAAAAATATCCACTTTTCCCTAATGGAATTAGATAAGTAGGACCTCTTTTCCCTCTTTGGATCCACTTTTCCATTTTGGGAAACCGTAGGGACATCCTTATTTTTCTATGTTTCATTTTGGTGAGCCTGACATTGTACAACAACATTCTAAAAAATTGGGGTCCTTTTAACCATAGATGTATTAGGTTTGCATTAGTTGCATCACATTTAGGGTTCTTTAAATATTTCACTAGTTTTAATTGCATATAGGGGTTTAAATTTTTATTTTCGCATTGTTTAAACTTGAAAAATTTTAAAATTTACATGCATATTACATTGATTTTGCATAGTGTTTGCATATTAGTGTACTTTTCACCTTAATATTCAAAAATTGAGTCAAAATTACATTTTAAAAAGTGTCATATAGTTCATCATTTTTCCTTCATTGCACTTGCATTTAAACATCAAATTCTAGAAAATTCTGTTATAGAAGATACAATATGAGATTTGAAACAAAAAACACATCTAATCACTTTGAAATAAAAAAATTCAAATGAAAAAAACTGTATAGGAACCCATTTTCCTCTAGGAGATGATCCCTTGGAGGCCTACGAAAACCAATTTTTTTGAGCCTTTTTGTGGTTTTCTGCACTTGCTAGGACTGTTGGTAACCTATAGTATCAGTCTAGAAAGTTTCAAAAAAAATGTTTTATGCATCTAGGTCTAAACATCCATTTAGTGTAGTCATTTTTAAATCATTCAAAAGCTTGTTTCAGTAGTGAAAATCATTAGATCTCTTTGATAATTGTTTACATATTGAAGCATTGCATAAGTTGGATAGATTACTTTTCATTCACAATGTTAGTATCTTTCCTTTCCAAGTATGCCAAGAAAAATCTCATCAACAAGCATGTTAGTCATTCCTCCAATATATTTCCTCTAAGTTATGAGAGTATCTTAGTACAAGACAGTGAAAATGTTAACACATTCCTTAATTCCACACCTCCTCATATCTCTCCTATTTTTGGGAATGATGTGATAGAAGAATATGCAAGCATAGACAATCATGATAATCATATTTTCTCTTCTCCCAATACCTCTCCTACTAGTGACGAATGTATTTTGGTGTTAGAAGATACACCCATTGAGAATCATGACAATACTGAAAGCTACTCTTCTATAAACTCTCCTACTATGGAAGATATTATAGCACAAGAGGATGAGATCATTGACACATCTCTTAACATCACTTTACCTAGTCTCCACTCATCCCTTGCTTGTGAGAATACTTTAGAGAAAGAGGATGAAATCATAGACAAACATGACAATCGTATTTGTTATTTTCCTAGTATCTTTCCTATTTGTGAAGAAGATAGCATAGTGTTAGGAGTCATGAGAGTCTTGTTTCTCCCTCCCCTAAAGCTTCTCACACTTGGAAACATTTAATTGAACAAAAGTATAATCATTGGTAAGCATTCTTCTCTTGATGCATCCCCCATTTTTGATGATGTCATTTTACAAAATCTATGGAATGTGATCAACATCTTGTTTTCTCCTCTTCTAAAAGCTCTCCTACTAGGGAAGATATCACAATGAAATAAAATTACAACACCGACACATATCTTTCAAACAATAGTAATGTTCCTGCTATAGATGAAGATGATGAAGTGATATTAGACTCCCCTTCACTAAGAGATCATGAAAATAAGGATAAGCTTGTTGAGGTTATGAACATTAGAACTCCCTCAAGTCCTCTAATTCTTAGACCTCCTACAAATCCTTTAATTATTAGACCACCTAAGCCTAAAATTATCCTCTATCCACCCTCACAATAACCAAAAGTTCAAACCAAACTTGTGCTTATATTAGAGCCACCTAAAAAGAAACCATTAGCTCTAGGAGATATCTTGAACATTATAAGGATAATTTATAGTAATAATGTTTCACAACAACTAAGGTACAATACCATAGCTCACACATATAATACAAGGAAAAATAGGCAACAATAAACCAATCTTGTTTCATTACCATTGGCTCAACCTATCTTTCCTTGTGCTCCTCACTTGCCTTTCCAAAGTGGAAAAGATTATGATCTTGTTGAACAACTTAAGGATACTCCTGGTAAGATATCCTTATGGGATCTCATTCAAGCCTCCCCTCATTATCATAACATGATTCAAAGTGCTTTACAACAAGTTCCTATCCCTCCTAATGAGCAACTGAATGACATAGAAAACCTAATTCAAGGAATGAATGCAAACATTATTTTCCACCAAAGTGAGCTACCTCCTTTGGACATGTACAAAATAAAATGAATCTTTCATCATAATACCTATTATTCATAGGAAGGGGATAAAGAGAACCCTTTTTGACAATAGATCTACCATTAATGTATGTAGTGTAAACATTTTGGATAAGATTGGAGTATACAAAATCCAAATTCAACTAGACTCTTTCTCTATACATGGTTTTGATAACGTGGGAAAGCAACTTGCTGGTGTGATAACACTACCTATAAGAGTTGAAAATTTTGCATTGCAAACTAATAACCATGTTATGCCTCATGATCATTCATATAATATTATTTTCGTAGGCCATGGATTCATGTAATGAATGGGGTGCCTTGTACTCTTCATCATAAAATGAAGTATGTCTACAACAACAAAGTGTATACAATCAAGGATAACCCTAAAGTAGAAAGTTGTTTGAACATTGAGAAAGACTAGGAAAATCCTTTGAAAACATTGACACCAACTACACAAGTGGAATCCATGCAAGAGAAAGAAAAAGAAAAGCATATTGAGGAAGTCACAAAGTTATTGGAAGATGATTGGGTTTCCTTAGATTTTACACCTAAATTTATGGGTGAATACAAGATCACAACAAAAGAGTCCAAAAAGGGAAAAGAAAAAGTAGTAATTTCCACAAAAAATTCAAAAGTATCCACTTCATCCACTTTAGAGGAAGAAGAAAATTACACAAGTAAATTTGATGAAGTTGATTATGAACAACCACCGAAAAGCTTTATGGAAGAGGTTATGAGCTTTTGAAACAAGTTGGTTATAGTGGGAAAGGATGAGGTGCTAGAGAACAAGGTATCCATGACCCTATAGAACCTAAAACACAAGAAACCACTAGTGGTCTTGGTTATTGTCCCTTGAAGGAAATGAAAGAATCAAATAAATCTTTTCTTAACATTAATGTAATCATATAAAACACTCCTAGGACATGTCTTAGTAATGCTTGGAGTTCATTAGATTCTACACCCTCCCTTAAGGGAGAGTTAAAAATATCACAATCTAAAGAGTCTTGTGTAGGTGTGACACCTTGTACTAAGCAAGATATATCTTTGTCACAAAATAAAGGAACATCTACTATTGATCAAGAGAGTATCTTGTCGAGGCTCCTCCAAGATCATTTGATATCTCTCCCTCCAAGAACATGGAAGTAATTTTACAAGAGTTTATTTCATGCATATCATAGAGTTCATAGTCATTCTACTAATGAATGTAAGGCTTTGGGTAGTAAAATTCAAAATCTTAAGGATTGTGGTGATCTTTTTGTGTTTAATCACCTTGTTCCTCTAATTGATACTAATTTTCAAGTTTCCAATCAATCACCTTGGCTCACCCTTGTCTTTGACTGATTGGGGGGAAGGGGGTTAGGTAGCCTTTTCCTTGTATGGCACTTGTCGTTGTCTCTTTTGTCTAGTTGACTACCTTCAATGTTTATATAAGAGCAAGCTTGGGATGTGGATGACATGTCTTAAGTTGGCTCATATGTAGTGTATTGTGTTATCTTTAGTATTGCATTTTAGGGGAAACCCCTTATTCATGATGTAATTTCATTCGGGAACATATGACTTGGCATATGGCTTTCTAAATAATCTCTCATGTCTTCTTCTATTTTAAAGTATATTTCTTATAGAAATGGTGTTAGCAATCCCTTTAAATTAGGGGCATACATCAACACTCGTGTTTCTTTGTGTGATTTTATTTTTTATTGTGATGCATCATTTTCTTGGTGGTGTCATTGGCTTTGATATCCTCCAAGAGTGTGATATTTCTTTTATTTTTCCTCTCTTGGATACATTAGGCGTGGTGATACCTAAGAAGAGACCTTACATGAATTAAGTGAAGTCCCTTTGAAAAAACCTTTGTATATATATATATATATATATATATATATATATATATATATATATATATATATATATATATGTATGTATATTTATGTGTGTGTATATATGTGTATATATATACATATATATATACATATATATAATGTTCATGATTTCTTAGCATAACGTAGCTTGTTAGGCCTTGTAAAGCTCAAATTTTCATATTGTGGTGCCTTATTGAAGTTTTCAAGAAGATAGATTTGATGTGGTATGGGAGCCTAATAAGATTCTCTCATTTGTCACCCGTTGGGGGCTCACCTACTGGATGGCCCGAGGTTCCATCAGATTAGAGTGAGTGTGTGCATTGTTTGCATAGTGGACATCAAGTTATTCTTGTGAATGTTCTTGGACAAACAACTAAGGATTGATCTACATTGAGTTGGAAAAAAAATTGAGGCTCAATCCACCCTTTTTTGTTTATATTTCTTTTATTCTTTGACATTGTATGTTTGTGTATTGTGTCTTGGTGTTGCATATCATACACCTTGTGTGTGTCCCTTCATGCTTATGTCATCCTAGGTGCTTGATCACACTCGATCTTTGTCATCCTATACCATCCGCATTGGTACACTTGGACCCCTCTTGACTACTTTAGTGTGAATTTGACATAAGTTCCTCCTCTCACTAAAGTGGGGGCTAAATGTAGTGTAGGAAAAAGTATCCCTTTTTCACACTTAATTTGGGAAATATTAATAATAAAATGGACTAAATAATTCCTTAATTTAGTGTTGTCGTATGTATTTTCCATATTCACATTAAGTTTAGGGCCTTGTTAAATAAAATGGACTTAATTGTGCCTTAATGTGGTGTTTTAAAGTGTATTTATTTTCACACTCATCTAGGGCTTGATTAATTAATTGAGGTTAATTTTCCTTGATTGGCCCATTTAGTTCAAATCCAAACCTAATTAATTGTAATTTTTGAAGAGGAAAACCTGACATTCATTAATACCATAACACTTATCCTTGAGCAATGTGTGTCCTAGGTAAGCAACCTAGGATCCATTTTCCCAAGGGAGAATGGGTCCTCTCTTAGACCTAGGACCCTAATTTAAATTATCTTTTTGGTGATATTTTAATATTTTCAAATCTATATTTTAATGTCAACTTGTGATATTTGAATTAAGGATAAATTACTATAAATACAAGGTTATTTCATCAAATCAAGTCTAAGTTTCTAGAGAAGATTTTAATTATATTTTTGAGAGATCAATTTTATAAGAGCCAAGATTATTGTCAAGAGAATTCAAGAGAGGATTTCTTCATCATTCATTGTAACATTCAAGATCCAAGCATTATGTCCAAGTTATGTCCAGGGGGTATGTGCAGGATCATGATGGGACAAAAAGTGGTGATATATAACTGATATGAAGGCCCATGTGGCTGACGACTTTTTTTTTACCCAAAATTGATGAAACAAAAAGGGATTTTAAAGGAGATTCTTAGCTTTCCACCAATATAAATTATGTTTTACTTTGAATTTAATAAATAATTATTATTCATTTTCTATTTGAATTATTACTAAAGTATTGATTGATAGGCTGATTGAAAAACATCTATGGGTATGTGCAGGATCATCATGGAAAAAATAGGCCCTTAAGTGGCAAAAATTTTAGAAAAATTAGAGTTAGGCAACTTGACGTAAAAAATTGAATAAGTTATCTATATTATTTCAAAAATATGTAAGACTAGAATCTGTAGCAAATTGAATGTAGTTTCTAAACTACTAGGTTTGTTTAAAAAAAAAAAGTCTATAAATGGTGAAAAATTGAAATTTCAATGTAGTAGTACTTAAATTTCAGGGAAAAAATAAGAAGTAGGTGTCTGTCAGACCACCCTAACTACAATAAAATGATAATATTTTTTATAATATTTTAGATATAAGTAGAGGAATCATATCTCGATGTGATGCATTTTTTTAAAAAAAAATCTCCAAGTAAATAATTAATTATGAATTTTTTATTACAACTTTTAAAAAATATAAAAACTTGTATGTCTGACCACCTTAACTTGGTCAAAACTTCAGGAAATTCAATTTTTTCTTTTTAATCCTATAGTATGTGAAGCATAGAATGTGACACATGTTTTTATTTAAAAAATGTGATACCGTTTGAAAGCTATAGATGTTTTTCAATTAGCCTATAAATTAGGACATAGTCAGAATTCAAATAGAAAATAAATAATAATTAGTTATTAAATTCAAAATAAAGCATAATTTATATTGGTGGAAAGAATCTCCTTTAAAACCCTTTTCATTTCATCAATTTTGGGTGAAAAAAGTCATCACCACATACCCATCATATTGCCACTTTTGGCCCATCATGATCCTGCACATACCCTATAGCTTTCAAACGGTATCACATTTTTTGAAACCAAAACATCCATCACATTCTATGCTATGTATACTATAGGATTAAAAAAAGAATTTTATGAAGTTTTGACCAAGTTAAGGTGGTCAGACATATGAGTTTATATTTTTTTAAATTTGTAATAAAAAATTCATAATTAATTATTTACTTGGAAAAAATTTACAAAAGAATATGCATCACATCGGACATGAGTCCTCTACTTATATCTAAAATCTTATAAAAAAATAATTATCATTTTATTGTGGTTAGGGTGGTCAGATAGACACCTACTTCTTATTTTTCCCTGAAATTTAAGTACTACTGCATTGAAATTTCAAATTTTCACCAAATAGATTTTAAAAAAAATAAACCTAGTAGTTTAGAAACTAAATTCAATTTTCTATAGATTCTATTCTTACATATTTTTTAAATAATATAGACAACTTATTCAAATTTTTACATCAAGTTGCCTAACTCTTATTTTTCTAAATTTTTTGCCACTTAAGGGCCTGTTTTTTCCATGATGATCCTGCACATACCTGTGGGGTCATGCATGTTTTGGAGCTAATATGTTGATGTAGGTTTCATGATTCAATCAAGCATTGAAAGTATCATTTCAAGAAAAGATTCAAAGTCAAGATCCACATCCATTAAAGCCATTTCATGCAAGTTGTGGACCTCCATTATAAAAGGTTCATTCAAGGGTTTGGTGAGTTGTAACATTGACTTGTTCATTCATCATTCCTTTCATGCTATTTCATTTCATTTCAAAGTTTAATTTCCAAGATGGGGTTTAACCAAGGAAAACCCCCATTCACCAAAAATAAACATTTCCCCCCTCTCTTTGTGTCTTGTAGATTTGTAGGTTGAAGAAATGTTGAAGATCTCAAAGTTGAAAAATTGCAAAGTTGTCAAAGTTGTCACCTTTTTTTCCATTTCATGACAACTCACCTATAGGATTTTCTTTTGATTGTCCAACTATAAAAATTGGGGATATGGGATTTAGAAACATGAGAACAAAACCTAGAAGCCATTTTTATAGAGCCCTATCCAAGACCCATTCACCATAGGGTGAATGAGTCCTCAACCAACATCTGGAAACACCTTTTTGTGAGAGGTATGCAAGATTCATCTTTTTAAGATTCTCTAGAAATTCTATATGTGTCATTAGTTTTATGTTTAATCTTTTGAATCCACTTTATAGATCACAAATTGGAGTTGATTTTCTATTTTTAATCTTTCTACCCAAAGTGTTGTTTGACTCATACCCCCATCCTTACAAAAAAGGGAAATTTGTAGATTCACACTTTTACTTGACTAACCTTTTGGTTGATAGTCCTTTCATTTTTTAGACCTCATTTCCTAATGGGATTAGAGATTTATAGGACCCCTTTTCCCTCTTTGGATCCACTTTTCCATTTTGGGAAACCATAGGGACACCCCTATTTTTCTATGTTTCACCCTATACTCTTTAACCTCCATGAAGACACAAAAAACCTAATAAATTAAACATGAAATAAAAGATTTATTGAGATTTATAAAGTTTGGAACCATTCTGGAATAAAACAATATACAAAATTGACCAATGCTTGAGTTTGGGCTACATAGTCATATATCCTACATCTTATACCATAATATTAAAAATATTTTGATTATATTTTGTTATATTATCACCTTATGATAATAAGATCTTTGAATTTTTTAATATAGCCATAGTTAATAATCCACCTAAAAATATAGCATTCCCACTATTTTCACAAAAATATTTATTGTGTTCCTTGAACAAAAGGCAATTACAAAAATAGTTCACAATAGCAAATGTCCAAGAAAACAACAATAACCCTTAATTATTTATGTCAAAGAACATTAAATTAAATTAGATTTGGAGACAACTACACAACAATAAGATATTGAATTAATCTCATTATAGACATAGAAGTATTATAAACTAAGTTTACATCTACAAACCTTCACCTAACTTAGACCACAATCCCTTTTCTATACAAAGCCCTTTTTCTCTTGTAGAACCTCCAAAATCATAATCCTTTCAAATGAAGGAAAGAATAAATTTTAAAGAAGATAAGAAGGGTTAGATTTAATCGTTGCTTGACACCTATCACGTTGCACTCAGACCTTTGATTTGGTAGTTGGAAAATGCCATTGTACCCTAATCCTCATTTTGCCTCCCATTTGCAACTAAAATGTTCTTTGTCACTTTTCTATTTGCATTCCCCTTCAAATTTTTTACCTAAATGCATAAAAACATATTTACTACTAAATTTTCACTTTACTTGTGAAAATTTCAATCCCATGTGATTACCCATCATATTGGCAAGTAAAAACAATCATTTACCCAAGCATTTTAATCCAGAAGACTCCTTAGAATATCACAATCTCCTTTAAAATCTAATTTGACATTCTGTCAAATACCTTTCCTGAAGACATCATCTTTGTTTATTTTCTTGAAGCCAATGAGTTTATTTTAATTCCATTTTATGAACATCATCATCTATTTGGAAAATTTCACACATATTTACCCTTTACCATTTTAACAATGGCAACAAAACACTATTTGGAATTCCCCATTACAGCCTTTTATCAACACATTACTGAATTAAAACTCCAAGGAAATGACTTTTGCTACTTCAAGATCCATCCATGTGATTGTTCTTTAATTCCAATAAGGCGATAAAATATTGCATTAAGTTAAAACAAATGAAAAACTTGCATTCCACATTTCCACAAGATTGGCCCAATAGAAGAAAACTTAGTGCAAAATGGCAAAATTCATGTTTGAGTGCTCGTTATATGGTAAAAATTGTTGCAAGTCATGAAATTAATTATTGGGCCTCCTTTTATGGTGAATTAAATTTTTAAGATGTTGCAAACAACATTGAAATCATTCCTAAGGTGTGAGAAATGGCTTCTTGTTTGGTTTGCAACTGTGCAAGTTGGTTTTTGTTGTAGATGGGTGCGAAAAGAAATTTTTGAGCATTATAAGGCAATATATTAGCAAATTTATTCAATCCAAATTCTTCAAAACTTGTCCCAAGTAATCAAATAGGGATAGGACACATATTTGACCATAATACAAGTCTCCAACAACCTTAAAATTGCGTTAAAACTACAATTGTGCTATTTCATGCCATTCTCAAAAACCACTCTTTCTCGCTTTGTGGAATTACAAAATTCTCCTTTGAGTGAAAAATTTAAACTTTCACGTCATCACAAAACATTTGAGAATACTTTTTAAGTTCCCCACAACATTTAAAACATCTAAAATTCTTAAATTTTGTAAAGTATAAAAGTTGCACAATGGACGATTCAATTTCTCTCATCGAGAAAATGGTGGACTTTCACTACAAATAAATGGGAGATCTTGGAGTCGTTATTTTTCATGAGTAAGCCTAATAAATTAGATCAAACATCGGTTTTCCATTGGATCTCGCCTAGAAAACTAAAATTTGGTACAGGTCCTTTATAATTAGGCATGTTGGAGATGCTTGCTGCACTTGAAAGACTTTAAAATAATGCATCATTTGACCTATTATTTTGATGAAACTGAAATTAGAGACATTTGAGGCTAAAATAGGAAATGTGTTTCCCTCAAATTCTTTAAATTCACAACTTTTTAGAATGCAAAATCTAGCCTAGTCACAGTCAGAAACATATTAAATGGCGTATCAAAACTCATCTTGAAAGCATGAAACTAAAGAGGCATACTACGATTCATCCCAAAAGAAATTCTACTACATGGACTTACATGAAAACTCCTAAGTTACAAAATTTTAATTGTCAGAGATGGGCTCTGGTGTAGATTTGATAGGAAATAGACCTAACCTATGTGCCCATATTGAAAGTGCATAGGCACTTCAAATTTGTAGGTGCCATCAATGGCTCATGTTCGAGGATGCATGCCCCTTGCGGACATGATGAGATCCTAGATCTTTGGGGTGTAGACCATGTGCCAAATCCATTGGGTGCTCTATAATTGCTCCTTTATATTGCATTGGAACTTATTTTTTAAATTTCATTTGGTGGCCCCAAGCCCCCAAAAATGAAGAACCAATACTTACCCCTGTCAAATACTTTATTTTCCACTATTTGCACTATGCCAATTCTAAAGACATTTCCATTGTATACCTGAAAATCAACATCACCATTGGTATTCTTAACCATATTAATACACTTTCCCATGTCACCATTAACTCTGTCAATCTAAAATTCACAATCAGACACTAACTAAAATCAATAACCATTGTGATATTTTACCTTATCCAACTTATTACCATGTTCCACTAAATTCCTACCTAGCTAAATTGAAATTTGAAAATATTCGTAGTCCATTTGGTAGTTGGCATCATAAAATTTGACATCATATTTAGTTTACATATCAAACTTGAAGCTATCATAAGCACTTTTTCAATATTCCCATTAAAAAATGCATTCCTTGATTCGTTGAAGTCAAACTTTAGCTTCAAGTCAAAAAAAATAGATCAAATAAAAGACTCAAATAACACCTTGGAGTTATCCTTTGATATGTAGCCCATACTTGAAATGCATTCATTTTGAGTGATGAATAAAAAGTGTTCACAAATAAGTATATGCCCAAAATGACTTACATTATACTAACATTTAGATTCATTTGAGTACAAAAAATTAGTCATACTATTACATGCTCTAGTGGTTTGGAAATAAGATTTATCAAAATCCACAATATCCTTGTCCACATTCAAATCAAGGTTATCATGAAAAACATCAACCCCAGATGCCAACATCCCATGCATCAACAAACATTACCATCTCAAGTTCATGCATGGTTTCAAACTCATTCTTCAAACCATCATATAATTCAAAGTGAATGTTTCAAATAAAGGCTCAAAAAAATTAGAACCTAATCCTGAGTCAAATTTTTCATATTAATTTTTCATAACATATTCACTATTGCAATGAGTAACACAATCAATACTACCCTCCACAATGTCAATATGAACATCTAAATCATTTTTAATGCTAGCATTTTTAGAACTAGCAAGGTCAGAAGAAAGGTATTCATGTGCATTGGTAATTTCATGTGCACTGTCAGTTGATAAGCATGTTGACCTATATGCCAAAGATTCACTGCTATTTGAAATTTATTCATTAACACTTAAACAAGCATCTTCATTGTCTTTCACACCAATGCAGTCCTCATTGAAAGAAAACATGTCCATTTCTACAAAGAAACGGTCATGAGAAGCAAGGACATAATCATGTGCATAGATATCATACTCAACATCATCAACATCTTTATCATTGCTGACATTATGCTTAGGATCTTGATATTGAACACATAATTTTTTTCTTCAAAATCATCATCATTCATAGATATAGTATGCTCTGTTGATAGAAAATTAGAACTACATTCTAAGTACTCATCATATGAAGTTTGTTCACTTAGTTGTGAACAAGTGACTTCATCAACACTCACATCATTGCATCCTTTATATGAATAAATAACCTTTAAATTATCCTTATAGAAGCATTCATAATCCTCAAAAAAATATTTTCCTTTTCATTATGCTCCTCATCACAAGAAAATTCATTACTACATAAAATATGCTCAAAATCTTCAAAATAAATGCTTAAATTTTCTTTTTCAATATCATGGTCATTGATTTTTAATGAGATATCTACATCACTTGCACTAGTTTCACTAATCAAAACACGACATGGAATGACATCTTGCATCTCTTTTACTTCTTCATTAACCAAGCTATTACAAAGAGAAATTCTATGTATATCTATTTTTTCATCATACCAATGTATCTTTATCTTCATCATTGTTATTTTGGTCTACATATATGCTATGTGTGGGCTGATTACAATCATTATCCCCATTTATACAAGATGGATCTTCATTTTTTGATATAATCTTTTCATTTTTGTGCATCGTGTTTTGATTTTTCTCAATAGGACAACTACCATTTGTATTTTGGGATATCACACTTTGTGCATAATCACATTGGGCTCTTTCAACAATTTCTATCTAATTTCAAATACTTAATAACAATTATGAGGCTTCAACTCTATTGGAAAGGAACTCAAACTTGACTCATAAATTTCACAAAATAAATCAATGCACATTGAATCCTTAGGTTTGAAATTTTTGGGAACTTCCAACAAGGCATCCAAAAACCTTGCAAACAAATCATATGGTGATTCTCCCTTGTGCATCTTCATGTCAAACAATTCTTGAACAAAATAAATAGGACCAACACTACTCAAATTTTTCTCATATTCAACTTGGATTTCATCATTAGTTGTATTATGCAATGATAGATTGATTGTAATAGAAGAATTATTATCATCTTCACAATCATTTTAATTGTTTGTCCCATAAATTTTGTTTGCATGAGATGTGCTAGGATAACCAAAACTATCTGACATATATGTGCTCTCAACATTGAATATTTTGATTTATTCTCAATATCCATGGCAATTTGGCATGCTTGATGAACTGTTGTAGGATCTTTATCCCTTAAGCGATAACTCATCTCTTCATCAAATGCACCTAGGTATACAATCTAACACAATGCATCATTTGGCCTTATAATTTTTGGGATATCCCTTATTTCCTTTGTGAATATCAAATTTAAATTTAGAACCAACTCTTCTTCCTCTTTTTGAATTTCCATGAATTTTGGTATCACTAAATTTTCATCAATTCTCTCACCAAACTATTCCATGAATTTTGTCATAAACTCATTCCATGAAGAGATAGAACACATTGCAAAATCTAAAAAACCAATCTCTAGCATCTTCCATCAGAGATTGAACAAAGAACTTCATGAAAAAATCTTCATATCCTATCTCATAATCTCCCATCAAGTCACAAAACTCTTGCAAATGCTTAGATTTCTATTCATGATTATTCACACTAAACCTTGATATGTATTTTCTGATTTCATGAGGGATAACATTTGGAAACCCTAAAATACCATTGAAATTTATGGCTCTATATATTTCAATAGAGAAATTTATTTGATGACATGACAAGGGTTGCACACTTTGCATGTTTACACATGACACCTCATAGGGGTATACATGTTGATGATACATTTTATGACACCTTTTACAAACTTCCTACATCAACTCTACAACCGATCATTCATTGTCCCATTTCCATCTTTCATCATGACCTTAAAATATTACAATGCATAACCCAATCTCATCTATACCTAAGATCTCTTTAGTGAGCATATTCAAAAATAAGAATACTTCTTCAACATAATATACAAGCTACAATTAATAGCTCAAAAGTATGTAGAATTATCACTTCTACTTCCCTTTCTTAGTGCTTAGTTTCACTTCATGGGGAACAAAATTTTTTCTATGAATTTAAAACATGGTTTTCATACATAAGCTTATCCTTCTTGAAAACCAAACATATTAAAATACCTGGATATTTTGATGTTTCTACAAAATTTCTTTCTTGACTAGAAACCTTTGTAGATCTGACACATTCTTTACATTTTTATCAGGTCCTTTTCACATATTTTCCACCTCTCTTCATAGAGGAGAACACTTCAAACAATATGAAGCTCCTTGAAAGTTTAATTTTATTTTGAATCTCCTCCAATATCAAAGTCACACATAACTTCTTAAGATTAGTAGCAACAAAACCTCTTCCAAGTCTGAAAATTTCAATATCTAAACTAGATGTTTTGATTCACCAAATTCTTTGACTCTTTCCAAATAGATATTCCTCTGATCTTCCCTAGCAGAGTCGCCAATCTGTTGGTGATTTTTCTTGCAACCCCCAATCCTAAGGGAAATCATAATTCCTAAAGCAAGGGATCAATAGGTTAAGACAAAGATCTTGTACTATAATCACACCAAGGATGTAAGAAAGGCTAACAAACAAGGAGCTATAACCAGCCTTCTACACTTTGAGCTCCACAAGACTTAGGAGGGTGTTCCTATTAAAAGATCTAAAAATATGATTAAAATTGCACTAAACAACACTTTAAAGACCTCCAACATGTAGATGGTTCTCAAATGAATGTATAAATTGTGTTATACATTTAATTACATTTAGGCATGATCCCTTGCAATTTGAATAATTTATTGAGAATAAATACATTATACAAGTATGCCTTCATCTAAACACATAGAGGAGTGATAAATGAAAGATTCCCAAGAATTTTCCCTATACTCTTTAACCTTTAGGAAGACATGGAAAACCTAATAAATTAAAATTGAAAGAAAAATTCATTGAGATTTATAAAGTTTGGAACCATTCTAGAAGCAGACAGTATAGAAAACTAACTGATGGCTGAGTATGGGCTATAGAGTCATATATCTTGCATCTTATGCCATAGCATTAAACATGTTTTGATGATATTTTGCTATATTATCATCTTATGATAATAAGATCTCTAAATTTTGTAATATAGCCAATACTTAATAATCCACCTAAAATATAGCATTCCCACTATTTTAACAAAAGCATTCAATTTATTCCTTGAACATAAGGCAATTACAAAAATAGTTCATAGTAGGAAATAGGCAGGAAAATAATAATAAGCCTTGATATTATGCCAAATAACATTACATTTTTTATTTGGAGACAACTAGACAACAATATGATTTTGAATTAAGCTCATTAGGTGAGTGGAGGATCATGGGGGTCCAAAAAGTGCTGATATGACAAAAAAGAAATTTTCATCCAAATTCAATGAAAGAAAAAAGATTTTCGGAGAAAATTGTCATCTTTCCACCAATATAAGATATATGCCTCATTTTGAAGTTAATAGATAATTATTATTAATTTTCTACATGCATTATGACTAAAGTCCTGATTGATAGGTTGATTGAAAAACATCTATAATTTTTAAATGATTTTACATTTTTTGAATCCAAAAGATGCAACACATTTTATGCTTACCATACCATAGGATAATAAAATTAATTGAATTTCATAAAGCTTTTACTAAGTTATGGTTGTCAGGTAAACAAGGTTTTAATATTTTTAAAAATTTCTAATAAAAAATTCATAGTTCTAATTATTTACTTGCAAAAAAAACAAAACAACAAATTTAGGCATATGTTTTCTACTTATATAGAAATTTTAAAAAATATATATTATTTTTTCTTGTACTTTGGTTGCTCAGACATACACCTGTTTTTTTATTTAAATTTCCTAAAAAATTTACTACCTATTGCATTGAAATTTTAAATTTTCACCAAATATATGTACTTATTTCCAAAAAAGGACTAGTATCTTAGAAACTAGATTCAATTCTCTACAAATTATGGTCTTACATATTTTTCAAATAATGTTAATAATCTATTCGATTTTTTATGTCAAGTTGTCTAACTATGTTCTTCTGAATTTTAATTGTCACTTAAGGGCCTAGTTTGGACCCCCATGATCTTGCACTGACCCCATTACAAAACACAAAAATACTGTGAACTAATGACTTACATCTAAATACCTTCACCTAACTTAGAGCATAATCCCTTTCTATACAAAGCCCTTTTTTTGCTTGTACTGGAATTGAAGAACCCTTTCAAATGAAGAAGAGATTAAATTTTATAGAAGAAGGGAAGGCTTGGATTTAATCTCTTCTTAACACCTGTCACATTGAACTCCCTTTAATTTGGTATTTGGAAAATTCCATTTTACCTTAATCCTCATTTTTCCTCCCATTTGCAACTAAAATGTTCTTTGTCACTTTGCTATTTACATTCCCATGCAACCTTTTTACCTACATGTAAAAACCCATTTACTATTACATTTTCACTTCACCAATGAAAATTTCAACCCTATAAAGTTATCCATCATATTGGAAACTAAAAAAATGCTTTTACGCAAACATTTTAATCCATAAGACTCCTCAAAATATCACAATCTCCTTTAAAATGTAATTTTAAATTTTTTCAAATACCTTTCCTAAAAACACCATCTCTGTTTACTTTCCTAAAGTCAGTGAGTTTATTTAATTACATTTTATAAACATCATCATCTATCTAGAAACTTTCACACATATTTATCCTCTACCATTTTAATAATGACAACAAAACACTATTTGGAATTCCCCATTATGGTCTTTATCAACACATTACTACATTAAAACTCCATGGAAAATTATTTTTGTTGCTTCAAGCTCCATCCACATGATTTTTCTTTAATTCTAACAAGGGTATAAAATATTCCAAGTTAAAACAAGTGAAAAAATTGCATTCCACAATTCCATAAGATTGACCCAATAGAAGACTACTCAATGCAAAGTGGTGGAATTCATGTTCGAGTGCTCCTTGTATGGTAAAAATTATTGCAATTCGTGAAATCAATTGTTGGGATGATTTATGGTGAATGAAATTTTGAAGATGATCCAAACAACGTTCAATTCTTTCCTAAGGTGTGAGAAATGGCTACTTGTTCATTTGCAACTATGCAACTCAATTTTTGTTGCAATTGGGTGTGAAGAAATTTCTGAGCAAGTTAAGGTAATAGATCAGCAAATTTCTTCAATATATAAATGCTTCAAAACCTCCCCCAAGTATTAAAAGAGGTATAATACACACATTTGACCATAATACAAGTCTCCAACAACCTTAAAAATACCTTAAAACTGCAATTCTACCATTTTGTGCCCTTCTAAAAAACCCTTTTCTAACTTTTCATAATTGTAGAATTCACCTTTGAGTGCACGTTTTAAACTTGTACATCATCAAAAAATATTTGAGAATTCTTTTTAAGTCCCCCCCTCAATATTTAAAACATTTAAAATACTTAAGTTTTACAAAATACAAAAGTTGCACAATGGACAAAAATTCAATTTCTCTTGTCGACAAAATGGTGGAATTTCACTACACACAAATGTGAGATCTTGGAGCCATTATTTTTGTGATCAAGCCTAATAAATTAAATAAAACATTGGTTTTCCATTAGATCTCACCCAACAAACCAAAATTTGGTACCTCCTTTGTAATCAAGCTTGTCAGAAGTATTCACTACACCTAAAAGATTTTATAATAATGCATCATTTGACCTATTATTTTGGCAAAATTGAAACTAGAGATATTTGATTCCAAAATAGGAAATGGGTTGCCCTCATATTCCTAGAATTTGTAACTTTTTCAAAATTCCAAATCTAGCTTGATCATGCATAGTAAAAAATGTATTCAATGGCCTATCAAAACTCATCTTCGAAGCATGAAACTTAGTACCATTTGTCCTAAAAAAGTTTTTACAACATAGATTTACATGAAGACTCGTGAGTTGGAAATTTTTAATTGTTAGAGATGGGCTCTAAGGTAGATTTGGTATGAAGTAGACCTAACCTCTATCGCCACATTGAAAGTGCATAGGCACTTCAAATTTGCAAAATTTGAAGGTGCCATTAGAACCTACAAAATCTCAACAAATAAGGGAAAGGGGCTCTCTCTATAGGATTTTTCCTAATTTAAACCCTTGTTTTGGTATTTTTTACCTCCACAAATAGTTGATTGATTGAATGAAACAATATGTGTGCTCTTAACCTAAAGCGCATCTAAGGCTTTAATGAGATAAAATTCTATAAACCCTATTCAAATGTATTAGATAAGGATTCCTAAATGCTATAAATGAGATAAACCCAAGAGAAAGTCAAATACCCTTAGGAAAATCTAAAATGCAACAATACCTTGCTTCTAGGGAAATAAATAGATCAAAGCTTGAAAATGAGAATAATCTAAAAACAAGTCATTAGGTGGTTGAAGGTGTAGACATCTAAATTTGATCACTCTCATACAATCAAGTTTATCTCTTTATTCGTCCATTATGTCAATATTAATTTATTCAATAAATATTGCATTTTCTGCCTAAAGTCCTTAAAGTATTTAATTTAACAATTAAATGCTTTACCTTTCACCTTTGTCCTCTATAAATTAAATAAATATATCAATTTATTTAATTTAGTCATTTTAACCTTTTTGAATTAACGTCAATTTAAAATTCTTCATTTTTCTCTCTCCTTGTCACATCCTCCATAATCCCTTTCTAATTTAAATTAATTTAATTAATTCATGATTAGGATGTACATCCTCTTAATCAAGGATTAATGTCACATCCTCCTACATTTTCCACTTGCTTCTAATCTTCCATTAATTATCCTAATTATGTGTTTGGACAACCTTAATCAAGGTCATTAGCCACATTTAGCATCATTTTTTAGTCAACCTTTCCATTTACCTTTCTTGGCATTGACCCTCTTTCCCATGTGAATTTTTAATTCATATTTATTCATCCTAGGTCCTCCTCTCCCCCATGTGAATTTTTAATTCAAATTTTATCCTTCCAAGACTTCTAGAACATTGGACTTGTCACCTCATCCACATGTGACCAACTCCCACCTTTTTGGAGACCCTCTCTTATCCATTAGATTCTCCCAAACATGTGAATTTTCAATTCACATTTATTTCTCCAACCACTTTCTCATTTCCCATGGAGATTTTTGAGGAATTCCAAAATTCCTCAAATATCACTTTCATTCTCACTTGGGGATGGGAAGTTCTTTTTTGAGGAAATATTCTCACTCCCCAAGGTGCTTGTCCTTCCTCCACATCATGTAACCTCCTTCCACCTCACTTACACATTATCACACCCTTAGCCACTTCACATTCCACATGTCAAGATGTGACTTGTGAGTCCTCAACTCACCATAGCCCTTCATATTGGCCTTGTTGGATAAATATCAACAATTGAACTCTCTAGATAATTCAAATTCTTCTATAAATACCCCCCCTCTAAGACATTTTCAACATTTAGTCATTTTGCACCTACATGATGTCATTTTGAACACTCAACTCACAAGCATTTCCTCTTACTTAGCCAAGCCATTTTAGCCATTTGCATTTGCATCCCATCATATAGTCAATCTTGCATTTATTGATATCAATAGCCATCCAAGGAGCACACAAGTACTCAAAATCAAGGGCCAACCAAGGAAATTTCAGCTACAAAGAGAAGGTATAATCATTTGCAATCTTCTTTCATCTTATCTCTTTGTGTTAACAATTCCTTAGACTAATCTTTGAGGTGTTTTTTGTGTTTTTACATTACATTTTAGTTGTTTTGCATCATTAGAATAGGGAGGGATCATTTTACCTAAAGCAACTAGGGAGGCATGGATGACAGCAGGATGGGAGCCCTACCCAGGGAGGGTTGGAGGAGATCAGTAACCAGGGGTGACAAGTTGATACACAGGATGGTTTTGGAATATGTGATGGGAGAGGATTACTCCTACAAAGCTCATTATCGGGGTGTTCGGCTTCGGTCCAGAGGATGAGCAGAGACTGCAAGTGGAGATGAGGGGGAGAGTTCAATAGAGGAGGGGGGCTGTGAGAGAGGTAGGTCACAGAGGATAGGAGGGGGTGGACCAGGAGGAGGTTGAACAAGCAGTTGCATAGTAGTTGGTCAGGGCAGCAAGGAGGAGGAGACAACACAAGAGAGGCTAGAGGGAGAGGGATGATCAACAACATATGGAGGTTGAGATGGAGGTGAGGGAGGAGAGAGTTGAGCAAGAGAGGGGGCAATGGCAAGATAGCAGAGGAGATCACAAGGGAGGAGTCAGCCATAAAGATTCTAGGGGTAGAGAAGGGTCAAGGAGGTGGAGGATGTGGAGGTGTTAAGAGTGAGGGAGGAACTAGAGGAGGAGAGGAGACCCTTAGGATGGAAGTTCATGGTGGGGAGGCATGGTCAACAACGAAGAGTTCAAGTCCACTCCACTGTGGAGGATTGCACAACTCAGCAGGAGCAGGAACGCAGGGGTGAGGATGATGCTATGGAGGTAGATGGAGATATTCCAAATATGGATGTTATGGATGTAGATCCATTGGCGGTGGTTCCATATGTGGCACCAGAGGATCCCACTATATAGCTTAGAGGTACCGAGGCAAGGCTTCAGATTACGAAGCAGAGAGTGAGAGCACTTGAGGCTGAGCTAGTGAGAGTATAAGCAGAGAGTCAGAGGGATTATGAGGCCATTGTTCTCCACCTGTATTCAGAGATGGGGATAGTGGAGAGAGAGAGGGATAGCTTGCAGGAAACATATAGGGGGTGTGATATGAGTTGGTTAGTGTGAGTTGGAACCATGATAGGCTTCAGGAAAAGGTCGTCATATTACAGGCCAGGGGGAGCCGGAGGGGATGGCAGATCAAGGGTCAGCAGGCATTAGTCAGCAAATAGAGGATCTTCGGTGGGAGTAGGATGAGATCTGTGATAGAGTGCATTGTTTAGAGCATACAATCGAAGATATGGGGTTGATGCGGGAGAGGGAGAGTGAGGTGAGGGAGAAATCACATATTATGCAGAGAGAGAGAGGTAGCATAGGCTATGGAGGCAGAGAGGGATGTGGTGCAGGCGCAAGTTCAGGTTTTGCAGAGTGAGAGAGTTGATAGAGACACAGGTATAGTCTCTGTAAAGGAGGAGAGAGGAGGTAGTGTTAGAGGTATCGACTCACCAGAGAGAGCAAGATTCAACAGAGTTGAGATTGCAAGCTCTGCAATGAGACAGGGATGCAATAGTGGCCTGGGAACAGGCTGCCCAAAGGGAGAGGGATGCGGCAGAGGTACAGATGCAGATGCTATAGGTAGAGAGGGATGTTGCAGTGGCTCAAGCGCAGGTAGTACATAGTGAGGGTGGTATTCCAAGAGTAGATATACAGGTATTGCAGAGGGAGAGGGATGCACTGGTGGCACAAGCGGTGGCTACAGACGAGATGAAGGATTGAATATAGGTAGAGCTAGCACATCGACAATTATCTTAGGAGGCATGGGAGTAAGAGAGGAGAGTCATTACTAGGGATTGAGATAGGTATCGTCAGGAGCATAATTCTGTTCGGGTCCAGGTTGCTAAGCGAGAGGAGAATATGAAAGAGGCACGATTTTGGATGGCTACATATCATCATGTGGTTCCCAATCCAGCACAATGGACATTTCATTACATTTGGTAGACACCTCAGATGCCAGCACCATCTCAATCACTAGGGATGTGGACCCGAGGTTTCAGTGAGTCATCGAGGGTTTTTCCAAGCAGGGGGACAATACCTGATTCTCCACAGAGATCAAATGTGGGCAGTTCATTCAACAGGTGACAGGTTACTGGGGTTTTAATAGGTGTAGGGTAGATCGATAGTACAGAGTTGCAGTTGTTATTTATAGGACCTTGTATTGGTATTTTGATCTGATGATTTTGTATACAATGGTCATAGATTTTGATAACATCGACGACATTATTATGATGTTATAGATGTGATATTCATGATTATGAGATGTAATTTGGACTTTTTATATATGAGATATGATATCCCTTATTGACACCATGTTCATGTGTTGGACGAGTGATCATGTTTATGCATTTGTGGACTATGGATAATTTTATTGATGCATATGTGGATGCTTATATGATGATATGACTTATGCATATGTTTTATCTATGGTGGCTTATGTAGATGTTTATGTATGGATGCTTATTTGATCTATTGACATGTATGTATATGTTTATGATGGCTTATGTGGATGCTTTTATGAATGTTTTATACATGAAAGATGTGATGTATTATGAGTCTAACACTTTGTGATGCAGGCAGTGATGTATGTATGTATAGACCTAGTTATGATGCAAATGTATGGATCCAAAGTGTAATTAATTTATGGTAAAACAACAGTAACATTAATGTCAATAAGGATGTACATGTTAATGGAAGGTGGGTGTGGGCATAGTGTGAGTTTGCACCTGACACAAACCTTTTAGTATCCTAAGAAGAATAGGAGATAGAGGGGGAAGTATTTGCTCAACCAAAATCACAGGGTGAATGCAATGCAACGGTCATGATCATGAAATGCAATCCTATTACAATTTTTCATCTTCAGAGCACTAATTTTTTTATAGCATAAGACACCCAGTGCTAGGGTATAGGAAACCAAGGAAAGTGAACGTTGAATGTATGAAACAAATACACCAACAAGAAGGCTATCCCAACATCCCAAAGTGTCAAAGACTTTGGTTGGGCCATGTATTGGGATAACCACAAGCACAAAGGGATGCCCCAACGTAACACAAGATCGCAGGGATCTTGGTGGGTACTACGTGGGACAACCCAATAGATAGAAACAATAAAAGATCAAGATATGCTCCTATGTGAATCAGCCAAAACACACCATAATATGATAGATTATGGTGATCTTAACTAATTGTAATAGGGAGCTCAAATGATAAAAAAAACCAAAAGCATCAATATATCGCAATCAAATTTCAAACGTCCTTTGCCATTGGATCGAGAGGATGGATTAGGTTGATGAGGTATATTAGGAAGGATGCATCCTGTTGAGACCGATGATGGATACTAAACTAAAAGATCAATATGGCACGTGATACTTAGAACCAATTGGATTTTCTTATACTAGCAGATCTCGTTTGTTAATAACCAGCTAGATAAGGGCATAGCTTGATGACACAACACAAGAGAGACAAGTCATAAGACAAAAGACTGACGCATCCTACAAACCCAGGGGCTCGGGGGCTGATCATAGATTAGCCTTGCCTACGTGAAAGTGCAGAGCCATCGTAGTTCTTGAAAAGACTATGGATAAAGCGGAAAGAAAACAATGGTAATCGATGATGAATGACACAAGACAAGACACACAAATGCCCTGGGGGAGGATCAAATGATCAACCTTGCCTACCTGAAAGCCAAGGGGCAACATAGTTTGGAAAAGATGAATGATAAAGGACCACAGATAAAAGCGAAAAGGGATTGATGGAGACAAACGATGGAGGACCATAATGGTTGGTCCAAAAGGCCTCAGGGGTAGATCAAATGATTAGCCTTGCCTATGTGAAAGTGTAGGGGAAATGTAGTTCGACTAAAACAAAAAGGACTGTCAGCACAAGATGGAAACTAGGTGAGACCAACATAATGCATGTTTCATGATGATGACGCAAATTATCAGACAGACAAACTTATGACAAAAGCTCTGACTAGGATAAAAAGTTTAAGATGACGGATAGCATATAATCGTCCAATGCTCAATCAAAAGATACCAAGTGGCCAAAGATGGAAGGGGAAAGGATGTCAGGATAGGATGGATGGAGTCATAAAATAATTAGGACGCAAGGTAGACAATGATTAAGCCCTCTACGGATGATGTTTGTTACTAGGTTTTCACCTATCGTACCTATCCAAGGTGCCACCAAAGGTTGTTTTCACCATAGGATGAATTTATTTCTCTTTACTATTTTTGTATTTTTTTTATGTTTTAAATTTTTTCCCTCCCCCTTCCTTCCTTATTGGGGTGCATTTTCCCTACAGTAGGGTGGACCTGCCCTTAGCTAGGGTAGACCCACCCCAGCCCCGGGTGGCTACACCCCGAAGACCAGGGTAGACACGCCCTAGCCCGGGGCGGCTACGCCCTGCAGGCCGAGGTAGACACACCCTAGCCCAAAGTGGCCACTCCCTAGCCTAGGGTGGTTGGGCCCCAGCCTAGGGCGGAACTGCCCTGTCACAAGGCAACCACACCCTGGCACGGGGCGGTTGTGCCTTGGTGCTAGGTGGCCATGCCTCCACCCCCTCTTGTTCCCCCCTAAAAAACTATTAAATTTTGTTTTTTTTTTATCAAAAACCTGACTCATACCCATTTTTCTATCCCACCCCATCAACAAAACCCATGTGCTAAAATTTTGAAAATTATTAATGCTTAAAACACATATGGAGGGTTTTCGTTCCTAACCTGGCGGGGTATTGCGTACTCGCTATAGAATCTTCGCACCTCGTCCGCCCGGTGGATAATCTCAGTCTCATTAGCTGACAGCATCGTCACTCCTTGATCTCTTCCTCTCCTCTTCTCTCAACTACTATAGTAACAATGAGATGAGGTAAAAAAAAAAAATTGCCTTTAACCCCTCTTTTTATCATTTTAAAATAAAAGGTATTTTTTACCTTTTATTTAACCTTTTTTTTTTCCTCCAACTAATTCCCTACCTTGCTGGGGCTGCCATTTGCAAACTGTGCATCCGATTGACTCGTTTCAAAAACTAAAGTTGCTCAATTTTTTGAGCTCTATCCAATGGTCCCTTCTATTTCTTTCTATTGAGAAGTTTCCCATGGCCCCCTTTTCTTCCCCAACTGCCCTCTCAAGGAAGCATACCCTACCATCATTCCTCCCTTCTTTTGGCACAATCATTGGGGCATCTCCCTCCAGTTCCCTTTGTTTGGGTAGCTCATTCAACTTCTTCCATGTTGGGCATCAAGCCCTACCACTTCCTTCCTCATCTACATTTTATTTTTCTTCGAAACACTGTTACTCTAACAATATTTTAAAGAGGGAAAAAATGTAGACATCTAAATTTGATCACTCTCATACGATCAAATTTATCTCTTTATTCATCCATTCCGTCAATATTAATTTATTCAATTAATATTACATTTTCTGCCTAAAGTCCTTAAAGTATTTAATTTAACAATTAAATGCTTTACCTTTCACCTTTGTCCTCTCTAAATTAAATAAATACATCAATTTATTTAATTTAGTTATTTTAACCTTTTTGAATTAACATCAATTTAAAATTCTTCCTTTTTCTCTCCTTGTCACATCCTCCATAATCCCTCTCTAATTTAAATTAATTTAATTAATTCATGATTAGGATGTGCATCTTCTTAATCAAGAATTAATGTCACATCCTCCTACATTTGCCACTTGCTTCTAATCTTCCATTAATTATCCTAATTATGTGTTTGCACAACCTTAATCAAGGTCATTAGCCACATTTAGCATCATTTTTTAGTCAACCTTTCCATTTACCTTTCTTAGCATTGACTCTCTTTCCCATGTGAATTTTTAATTCACATAAATATTCATCCTAGGTCCTCCTCTCCCCCATGTGAATTTTTAATTCAAATTTTATCCTTCCAAGACTTCTAGAACATTGGACTTGTCACCTCATCCACATGTGACCAACTCCCACCTTTTTGGATACCCTCTCTTATCCATTAGATTCTCCCAAGCATGTGAATTTTCAATTCATATTTATTTCTCCAACCACTTTCTCATTTCCCATGGAGATTTTTGAGGAATTCCAAAATTCCTCAAATGTCACTTTCATTCTCACTTGGAGAAAATAAGTTATTTTTTGAGAAAATCTTCTCACTCCCCAAGGTACTTTTCCTTCACATCATGTACCCTCCTTCCACCTCACTTACACATCATCACACTCTTAGCCACTTCACATTCCATATGTCAAGATGCGAGGGAGATTGAGTCCTCAACTCACAATAGCCCTTCATCTTGGCCTTTTTGGATAGAATTTTAGCCATTGAATTCTCTAGAGAATTCAAATTCCTCTATAAATACCCCCCCTCTAAGGCATTTTCAACACTTAGTCATTTTGCACCTACATGCTGTCATTTTGAACACTCAACTCACAAGAATTTCCTCTTACTTAGACAAGTCATTCTAGCCATTTGCATTTGCATCCCATCATATAGTCTATCTTGCATTTAGTCACATCAATAGTCATCCAAGGAGCACACAAGTACTCAAAATCAATGGCCAACCAAAGAAATTTCAGCTGCAAAGAGAAGGTATAATCATTTGCAATCTTCTTTCATCTTATCTCTTTGTGTTAACAATTCCTTAGGCTAATCTTTGAGGTGTTCTTTGTTGTTTTACATTACATTTTAGTTATTTTTTATCATTAGAATAGGTAAAACACAAGGATACACAGAAGGAAGCCAACTAAATCTTCAAAACTTAGATTCCATCATTATTCATTCATTGGCATCAAACTCCAATCATTGTAGCAACTTGATTAAATCTGAATTTCCTCTTAAAAACTTATAAATTCAAATGTATTTTGGTAGTGTATTTGTCTTGTAATTGTCTTCCTTAATTTTGAAATAATAATTCATGTTTATATAGGGGTATGTGCAAGATCATGATGGGCCAAAAAGTGGCAATATAATGGGTATTTGTAGGGTATGTGGCTGACGACTTTTTTTCAACCCAAAATTGATGAAATGGAAAGGGTTTTTAAAGGAGATTCTCAGCTTTCCACCAATATAAATTATGCCTTACTTCGAATTTAATAAATAATTATTATTCATTTTCTATTTGAATTACGACTAAAGTCTTAATTAATAGGCTGATTGAAAACATCTATAGCTTTCAAATGGTATCACATTTTTAGAATCCAAAATATGCATCACATTCTATGCTTTGTGTACTATAGGATTAAAAAAAGAAAAAATGAATTTCATGAAGTTTTGACCAAGTTAAGGTGGTCAAACATACGAGTTTTTATATTTTTTAAAAGTTGTAATAAAAAATTCATAATTAATTATTTACTTGAAAAAAATTAAAAATATGCATCACATCTGAACATGAGTCCTCTACTTATGTATAAAATTTTATAAAAAAATATTATCATTTTATAGTGGTTAGTGGTAGAGGATCTTATTTTCCCTGAAATTTAAGTACTACTGCATTGAAATTTCAAATTTTCACCAAATAGATTAAAAAAACCTAGTAGATTAGAAACTACATTCAATTTGTGGGTATGTGGAGGATCATCATGGGAAAAGCAGGTCCTTAAGTGGCAAAAAATTCAGAAAAATTAGAGTTAGGAAAATTTATGTAAAAATTTGAATAAGTTATCTATATTATTTCAAAAATATGTAAGAATAGAATCTGTAGCAAATTGAATGAAGTTTCTAAACTACTAGGTTTGTTTAAAAAAAAAAATCTATTTGGTGAAAATTTGAAATTTCAATGTAGTGGTACTTAAATTTGGGAAAAAATAAGAAGTAGGTGTATGTTCACCTTAACCACAATAAAATGATAATATTTTTATAAGATTTTAGATATAAGTAGAGGACTCATGCCCCAATGTGATGCATTTTTTTTGTATTTTTTTTCTAAGTAAATAATTAATTATGAATTTTTTATTACAACTTTTTAAAAAATATAATAAATCATATGTCTAACCACCTTAACTTGGTCAATATTTCATAAAATTCACTTTTTCTTCTTTTAATCCTATAGTATGTGAAGCATAGAATGTGACACATGTTTTGGATTCAAAAAATGTGATACTGTTTGAAAGTTATAGATTTTTTTCAATCAACTTATCAATCGAGACTTTAGTCATAATTTGAATAGAAAATGAATAATAATTACTTATTAAATTCAAAGTAAAGCATAATTTATATTGGTGGAAAGCTGAGAATCCCCTTTAAAAACCCTTTTCGTGTCATCAATTTTGAGTTAAAAAATAGCCGTCAGCCACATACCCATCATATTGCCACTTTTTGGCCCATCATGATCCTACACATACCCTTGTTACATATTCTATTCTTACATATTTTTGAAATAATATAGATAACTTATTCAAATTTTTACATTCAGTTTCCTAACTCTGATTTTTCTAAATTTTTTGCCACTTAAGGGCCTGTTTTTTCCATAATGATCACTGCACATACCCATAGTGGAACTTAGGATAAAGTAACGTTCATGCCAACTCATTTAAATTTGAATTTTAAGGATTAAATTACCACCAAGACCCAAATTTAAAATTGCATCTCCAGAATTAGAGATCGTAAAAAATGGGAAATCAAATTTGTTGTGAAAAATAGCTACTCTGCAGAGTGGTGTGCACCCTAGAATAGTGTAGAAAATCTCAAAGATTAAAAACAAGCACAAATAAATCAAGTTTGCATAAACTTGACTGATATATTAGATCAATAAGATGTACACAAATAGGTAGGAGAAAGGAATCCGATCTCCATGAAATGAGGATAGGACTCCTCGTACAAGGAGTGGTAGAAAGTTTTCCAACTAGAAAAGTAGCACAAGGTGTTGAAAGTGAGTTGACACCTCTATTAAACTCCTAACTAACTTGACACCTTGCATGTGCAAGTGTCATGGACACCTAAGTAAGCTTAAAGCCATGTGCATGCAAATAAATACACTAACACCCCCCTTAAGCATAGCTTAGGTGGCACAAAAGAAATGGGTCCCGACTATGAGGTTTGGTTAGGTACCCATGTACAATGCAATCTCTACTAAAATGGCAAAAGATAGAAAACCCAATGGAAAAAAATTATCCTCCAAAATATATAAATAAAATACTTATAAAAAAAAGACACAAAAACAATATCTTGCAATCACAGATGACTACTAATATCCTCAATATATTGTTGAGAATCCACAGATGAAGATGGAGAAGAGTGATTGTTTATATTAGATGCACTAGTGTAAGTATCTCTTAAGCACAATCATCAGGTGCAAAATCTACAAATCTAGAAAGCTAAGTAGAACTATCTACCTCCCTAATCGCTACAATTGCCCTCCTTAGTAAGTCCCTTATTATAAATGCCTTTGGCTGTAATTCATTTGTCTTCCATGTGTCATTATTTGTTTTCTAGTAGACTCAGAGAATATTTTTAGTAAGTGCCTGAACATAAAGAACTTTGGTGAAGTATCCATTACCAATATCAATTGTTCCCTTTCCACATACAAGCAAAGATGTGTTGTCTATTGTCAATATTTCTACTATGTCTGCTAGATGTAAAGAGGTGAACAAATGTGGCGAATAAGCCATATGATGAGAAGCTTATAAATCAAGAAGCCATGTGTCAATTTTGTGAATTGTGGAAACTATAAGAGCATGCCCCTTTGATCTCTCTTTTATTTTTTTGTAGGTGTTCGATGATGATGAAGATTCAGAGCTAACAATTTTATTCTCCTCAATAATTTGAGAGAGCTTGTTGATCTTTTGCTCAACACAATCAAGTTTTGTATGTCCCAATTTTTTTACAAAAAGAACATTTCACATAGTTTTTTCTATTTTCTTCTTTTTGTGATTTTGACACTCCTTATATTTCTTTATCCTTTCTTTCTTCACACTTGTTTGTCACCTCATTTTTTCCAGTTTCAACAATTAGTGCATGTGACTTATAGGAAATTATGGTGCCCATTTGTATGAGTATATCTTGCTCTCTAATTAGATCAACAGTAAAATCATCAATTTTAGGCATTGACCAATTTGCACCTAAAGCCCTCTTTGTGGAGTAAAAGGTTGAGACAAAAACTGAATATGTAGGGCCCAATTTTAGATAAAGTTGATAAGATGAGTTGATCATTTTCCTTCTCTATCCCACATTCTTTAGTTGTAGGTGAAGTGATTTGAACTTTATGAAGTACTCTTGTAATGTTTTTTAAATCATTTGTACTTAGAATTATCAACTCATATTATAATTCATGGCCTTTGATTTCATCAAATTTTTCAAAGAGTTTCTCAAGAGTTTTCCATACTTCTTGTGGGGTTTTTAGGGTCTCCACATGAAATAGGAGTTCTCCAGATAGACATAAGCATAAAAACCAAAAGCTTGATCACATTTGTTGAACCACTTCTCTTTATCTTTAACCATATTTGGCTCATTTTCACTACCCATAGTTAATCTAAACAACCCTTTATTATTTAGTGAAAGTTGAACTTGCATCTTCCATTCATGATAGGTACAGGTTGTGAGAGGACTAATTTGTTGATTTGGCTCCATGCTTAGTTTTGATTTGCAAATTTTAGAAACTTGAAAGAAATTTGGAGTGCTTTTAAGCACAACTCTTTGACACCCCCCTTTTAATATTTTTGATTCCCCCCTTCGTTTTGACACTTTATTTTAGTGCATATATTTACTTACAAATATGATGGTGAAAAAGAGAACTTCAAAACTTAGTGCAAAATCACCATCATTGGATAGAGCATAAAAAAAACACTTTAGAAAAAAGGGACTCAATTTCAAACTATGGTTTAAAAATTATAACACTTTTAAATTTTCAGCCTATTGCAAATTCACACAAATAAAAATTTGCACTAACAAAGTTTGAGGATATAGAAAGTAAAAACCCATATGACCAAGGGCTTTAAATTGGTAAAACATGCCCCCTGCATAGAAATGCGGTGAATAGTGGCGAATGATGCTCATCCTCCCATGGCCGGTGCAAGACCAGCCACTAATTCGTAGCTTTTCCTTGCAAAATTGTGGCTGCCTATGTGACCAGACCCACGTCTGAGTCTGCCTTACAAAATCACCAACGTAAACAAGGCTCGGACTGAGAATTTTAAATGGCGAACTGAGCTTTCCTATGAAAATCGCGATGGATTGTGCAATGATGAATCAAACCCACCAAATTACCAAATCACGGAGGCCAAACGAATTTAATCAGTCTGCAATTAAATTTAGCAGCGCTCAATGTCAATCGCGCCTCTCTGAGTTGAGGTCTCGTAGATCCAAACCCGCTGGCTTCCACGGTGGGTCGATTCAAACTATTTTTTAATGGTCAGTAACTAAAATCATAAAGTACACAAATTGAAAAATCATGTGATGCCATATTAATGCATAAATGTTTGATATGTTTGTCAATCTCTGATACCATATTAGATCAAATCTAATACTCAAATCTCAAAGACTAAAAGAATAATAAATGTGACAAGTTTGCATAAACTTGACAAATATATTAGATCAATAAGACTACATAAATAGGCAAGAGAAAGACACCCAATCTCCATGAAATGAGGATAGGACTCCTCATACATAGAGTGGTGGGGAGTTTTCCTACCACAAAAGTAGCACAAGGTGTTGAAAGTGAGTAGACACCTCTATAAAAATCTTAACCAACTTGATACCTTGCATGTGTAAGTATCATGGACGCCTAAGCAGGCTTAAAGCCTATGTGTATGCAAATAAATACACTAACAAATAGCTCTTTCACATAATAAAATTTGATTTGCGTGTTTAGAATTTGCTAAAATCAAGACTTGTCCAAGGTGAAGGAACTTGTCAAAGTTAATTTGATGATTTTTTATTGATAAGACGTTTTCTAGGGTAGTATAGACACATTCTCCTAGGTCGATAAGAAAACATAGGGCTAGGGAATGTTTAAATTCATTGATATAAAAGGTCATTGAACCCAGTTTCAAAGAGAGTGTGAAATTATACTTTCAACTAAAACGGAGTACAATTTGCAACGCTACATCTTAAATCAATCATCAAGTTCTCCTTTTATAAGATGTGATTATTGACTTCAGTCCATCAAGGAATGCAAATTTGAATGGTAAGTTGCAACATTGTGATTTATTATTTGTTTTTATCTAATCACCTTTGTTGACCTAGGATAAGCACTCTTTATCCAACATCATCAATCATTATGGAGGTGGAAACACCTAAAATTGGCATTTGACTTAAGAAACCCTCTATATGACACAACCCTTCCCCTCTTCTCGTTCTTGTAGGTTGTATATCTAAAGTGTATTTGGAGAAGATTGAAAACCTCAAATTATGATCAAGCATACAATCATTTCCTTCATCAAATTAGGGCAAAGATCAATTATTCACTAATTGTTGAAGTTTTTAAGTTGATTCAGAAAGAGAAACACCTACAAATTGTAATTCACTTGTGCAAGTCTTGAGATTCAAAAATCCCTAATTTAAGTCAAGGGAACCCACACCCTTGTCTAGCCAGTTTGACTCCAAATTTTAATGTCAAGTTCCTTAATTCCTACTCTTTGCTTTCTAGTTTCCTATTTTTGTGAATCGGTTCTAAATATTTTTAAATTAGTGACAGTTTGTTGTATTTTCATAGTAGACCTAATTTGCAATCATCAAATCACACAAATCTCACATCACATCATTTCATTCCTTAAACACATTTCCAATGGAGACAAAAACTTTGATCAACCATTCTATCTCTTCCTTGGGGTCAATAGCCAAGTGGTATCTTTTGATCATTTGTGTGTCCCCAAATGTTAAAGTGTTGAAAAGTGTGATTTATGTTACTATTAGCCCTAGATCCATTTTTCAACATCACACTAAATTGTGTTGCTAGATTTTCTCTAGTTTAATTTTTTTTGATGCTCCAATGAGGGCATGCCCCTAATATTGATATGTAACTTTCGTTATTGATAATACAACTAGTTCATGCTTTGGAGAGTTGTGTTTTTCTCCTAAAATGGATTTACCCAAATAATTATTACATTATGGTACATATTTTTGCTATGCATTTTTCTTGCAATTATAAAGCTTAAATTTAATATACATTTCCCCCTCAAATATTAGTGTAGGAAGTGTTTTTGCACACTCTTTCTTCCTTTTAACTTTCCCTTTCCATCAACATAGTTTGATGATGCCGAGCATGTCCTTGGTCAATTGTGATTCATTACGTGTTGTGTTTATTTTTCTAAGAGTGTTTGGTTAGTCTCTCACAAGAACTAGGTGAATAGTCATATCTTCCTTATGACCAACCATTTGTGGCATGTGTTGAGGGGATGTTTTGGTGTGTTGAATCTAGTTTTTTAATTATGTTCATGCATGCTTGTAGGCTTGAATTAGTGAAGAATGACCTTAAGACTAATTCTTTATTCTTCCTTGTTCTTGCCTCTATTTGTATTGACAATGGGAGTTGAACACTCTATCTTTGATTATGAGTAGACACTATCTCCTTCCTTTTTTTATCATATTGACATTATTCCATAATTATCATGTACATATTGTAGAGATATCATTTTGTATCTGTGTTCATAGACCTTATACAATCATATATAAAATAATTTTGTCAATATATTTTATTTTAACATCATAGAATACACACTAAATTACAATATGTATATACTATAATTTAGAAATAGAAACATTAAAACTATGAACACAAACAATGGACCCACAAATATAGAAATATTATTAGAGACAACCAAATATCTAAGTCAAGGTCTTAGGTGAAGTAGCTTATATAAGTGGCAAGAGCATCTAGTTTGTTAAATGTCCTTGTAAATAGCCAACCCTTTGTTCCCAATCATAAGTGAGTTCATATTTTATACGTAATATAGTTTAGTGGGAATCTTCCACGTAAACTCGATGAATGGTTTTAGAATCATTTGTTTTCCACTAGGCTAGTGTTTACCTAAAGCGTTCTAGAAAATCTGAATTTTAATAAGACGACGTTACAATCTCAGCAACTCTTTGGGCCCCACATAACTATGGTCGTTGAATTCGAATACTCGTGCGCACCAGAAGGACATAGACGGAAAAGGTTTCACATACAACTCAGAGGACAAAAGACCATGAAATAAAAGCTGGAATCTTCTTTGTTTTGTTTTTGTTAATCTAGGCTATCTATTTAGAATTTTTTAAGAAAATTTAGAAAAAAGTTAAAGGCCTAATCTTTTTAATAAATAATTTAGAAATAGTGATAGATAAAAATATATATAATTTGATTTTTTTTAATTATAAAGATTGGTTTTTGTTTTTGTTATATAATAAAATTGTAAAGATATAATATTTTTTTTATTTTCTTAATTTGATGATTAATGTGAGAAATATGAAATATTTTTAAATAATACATATTTTAATTTTATCTAGACTATTATATATTTAATTTAACTTTTTAATTATTATATTAATAATATTTTCATTTATAATTTTATATAATTTTATATTTATTTAACAATTGTTATGTTTATATATTTAAAGTTTATCTAGTAAAATCTATTATAATTATTAATATATTAAATAAAATCTTTCATAAATAATTTGGTAGAATCTACATTTTATAATAATAAGATAAAGCATCACATAATTTATAAATAACAAATGTAAAAATATATATAAATAAGAGTTGGAGTGTAATGAAATTTTTATTGGAGGGTACAAAGATGCTTAGAAAATTCAATGGTAAAAATCTTAATAAAAAAATCAAATTTAGCTAGAATATGGATTGCAAGCTCCCTTAGGCTTTCCTCTATGTTTGTGTTGTTCACACAAATCCTATGTTTCTATTTCATATCTCATTTTTTAAAATTGAACCCTTGTACTTTTGATATATTTACTTATTGAATTTTATCATTTGTGATATGCAACTCATTGTTTTCATTATAGTATAATGTTCATCAACAACTACTCCCTTACATCACACACGTTAGGTTGAGAGGCCTCCCATATCTTTAATTATAACCTAATGATCTAATGTTTGTAATGTTGTCTAAACTTGTTACATTTTATAATTTCATTCACCTTGGGCTAATAGGTGATTGAACCACCTTTCAATGTACGTGTTAACTAATGTCCTAACATAATAGATTTAAAAGTGAATAGACCTTGATTGTCTAGTGTGTCCTAGATTTCATAAAATTATTAATTTTTTATATTGAAGTATTAAATTTATTTCTTAATTGAAATATTAATTATACAATAACTCATTGTAATGAAGGAATTCAATGCAATGAAGCATTGGGCATAATATGAATCAACATGTCATTCTTAGGCTTAAATGACTTTATTAAATCATGTGCAAATTGACTAATGTGTTTGATCTTAACCATTAGATCTAGTTTGATTATCCTAATTTATGTCATAGGACAATATTTTTATTTGATAATATAGGTGCATTTAAGTTCTTATGTAATTTATTTTGTGCACTTGCACTAGTTTTGATCGAAATCAAGAAGGAACTCAATAATTTCATTCTTAATGGTTGAGAGAGGTAAAGGTATGGATATGACATGGAATAGTTTAATAAAGGATCAACGAAATTATTTTATGTGTCTTTCAATGAAAATGAGATTATGGATTCATTTGAATTTTTTTATGTGTTTTCTTGAAATATTACACTTATTGACCTTGGTTAAAGTGGGTTTTGACATGTGTAATCTTCATTGATCATTTTTAACCAATGCTCATGTTTATTCTAGAGTTATTATGTTTTTTGGTGGGATTGAAATTTTTTCTCATGTGTGTCCTAAATTAGTTAACATTTCATGTCTATACACATTATGACTCAATATCAAACCATGGTTTGTGCCCTCCCTTATGATTTCTTTATGCATTTAATGGATAATTCCCTATTTTTAATATGTGAAATGCCTTGCATACCTCATTGAATCCTTTTTTCTATACTTCCTTGCCTTTGGTATGCCAATCTTTTTTATTCAATTCCTTTAGATTATTTAGTCTACATGCAACCTCTTTTATTTTTTCTTGGTTTAATTATTTAGTTTGGATTCCCACACCTATTGAGTTTGAAAGAAAATGTGTGATACTTATAGTGGAATGGTGTTGGTAAAATGTGTAAAACTTATTTTGTGCATTTAAACTTCATTCATTTGGCTTAAGGAACCTTTACACAATTTTCAACTAGATCATAATTAAAGATGCTTCCTTTGAATGTAATTCTTGTTATTTTTTTCTGTTGACTTGTGTTTTTCATTCTCTATACAACTAAAATTGTCTTCTATAACCTAGGTGTTACTAACTACTTATTAGCAGGACTATTGGCACTAGTTTATGTGGTTCTCCATGTCATAACAATTTCCCAATGACTTTATATCTACAATTTTTAGTGAGAGTCATATGTGTCATTTGTTGGTTAAAAAACTATTATTAAATGTTATACAACCTATATAGTGCATTGAATGCTTCACTCAAACTTATTTTGTTGAGTGATAGGATCAAAACACTATTTAAAATTATGGGCATGAATAAGCCCTTGATTTAGCTTAATTAAAGTGTACACCAAAGTTAAGTAAAATGAAATAAAACCATATTTTATTCTATTTTATTGGTCAAAGAGTAAAATTACAAATACAATATGGACTATAACATAACATAACCAATGAAAGGTTGGAACCTATACTTGAAAATTTTGAATAGAAGAATTTTGTTATATTAGCACGTACTTTAGATATTTATGTGATGAAGATGCTATTTAAAGCCACATGTCATTGTAGGGATTAAATGTTAATGCTCACCTCCATACAACTTACCTCAAGCATTAAAGCCCCTACCATTAGATCTTGCACAATTTTGTTAAATCGTTTGTTCACAATGAGATTATTAACTAGAATAAATGATCTTCAATATAAGAAATTTAATCATTACACATGTTATAAAACATTTGTTGAATTTTTTTTAGACTACAATAATTGGTCGGGTATCCGTCCCCCTATAAATTGCAGTGCGTCTGGTAAACCTTTTTCACGTGACCGATGGCGTTGGCGTGATACACCCTCCGGTACCATGAGTTTGGGAGGAGACTAGACCTCTTGCCTACAATAGGATGCTTTAGCCAATCTAAGCCCCCCACCCCCCAAAAAAAAACATTTGTTGAATTCACTTACTATGAATGTGAATAATTATTTCACTACAAGCTCATAGACTATTAATTTTAAAGAGTTTTGAATTTGTGAATATGCCTATTATTCTCAATTTTAGAATACAAATTCTAACTTACAAATGAGATTATGAGATCTAACTTAAATATAAACTACAAATTTCATGATGAATTTCTTATAAACTATGAGCCTTCAATGTTGATTTTAATTTTCAATTTAACCTTAGACTATGAACCTAGCCCTTAACTGTAAGAGTACAACTAGAGATCCATTGAGAAAATATATTTACGAAATCAATAGTTAAAGATAGACACAAAAATAAAATAATGAAATTCAAAGGAACAAAGAAAATGTTATGTTTCAATTTGCATTTCAAAGTAGGGCCCTACAATGTTGATTAGTGTTGATTATATTAGTAGGAACAAGGCATTCATTGCTTTAAAATAAACTACAGATGGACAATGTATGGTCTACATATCACATTGCAATTAGAATGGTCTTAATGAATCTTATCTCTTGCATTTGAACCTTGACCATGGATCTTAACGAAGATTTGTCAAATTAATAGATCTTTTTCAAATATAAAGATAATAGAATTGTGTGAACCTTTTAAATACATTTAGATTGAAGTGTCAATGACTTATTGGCTCGAGGAGCATATCAAGTTGATTGGTCCTTCGTGGAATAACTAATCTAGGTGAGAAAGAACATCTAATTTATTTATCAAAATGTCCTTGCAGATAGCCCAACCTTCGTTCTCAATCCAAAATGTGCTCGTATTTTACACCTAGTTTATTATTAGTGGGAATCTTTCACGTAAGCTCCTTGCTTGTCATACACTAGTATAGATGAATGGTTTTAGCATCATTTGTTATTCCACTAGGCTACTTAATGTTTATCTATAACGTTCTAGAATATATGAATTTTAATAAGAACACGTCACAATCTTATCTTAAGTCATTGGCCCACACGTCATTATGGTCGTTGAATTAGATTACCCGTGTGCACGAAAATTGAGGTTACAACCACGCAAATCAATACATGATGGACAATGTTTAGTATACAGGTCAGAGAACAAAAGACCAATAAAAGCTGGAAACTTTAGATTTCTGAAGGGCTAAAATACAATAAACTCTCGAATGGGAGTACCATGAATGACGACAGATGAGGTCATTCTCTTCTGTTAAACATTCAGGGCCGTGCAAATACTTAAGCAAATTTAAAATAAATAAAAAATCATTAACTGATTTATTAGAAAGAAAAAATAAAAATTATTTAATTAAACAATAAAAATATAATTTTGTGATATTTGTTCATTTAAATAGAAAAAATCAATAAAAAATTATTGCAGGTGAAAATAGAATGTAGACTTTTGTTTTTCTTTCATGGACTTGCTGACCACCTATATGTCGTGTTGCCATTGTAGAGTTATGGTCTATCGACATAATTATGGATTGTGTTTTTATAGATGGTGTTATTTGTTAATAGAAATAATTGGATTATTTAGTTATAAGAATTGAGCAGAGATGATATAATGAAGGAATATATTATCATTAATTGAGTCTAGTTAATTAAATTAGAATCTTATTATAATTACTCGTAAATAATTTATAAAAGTTAATTTTTATAATTATAAATATAATGAAATATATTATCATTAATTGATTCTAATTAATTAAATTAGAATCTTATTATAATTACTCATAAATAATTTATAAAAGTTAATTTTTTATACTTATATATATAATTATCACATATAATTTATTAAAGTGTTTTTATGTTTTCACTACACAATGATGCTGAGGTATCTCAATATCTTTTCAGTCCAAATGAGTCATGTGTTTATACTTATAATTTGTATAATTAGTTTTTTTGTTTTTTTCTTTATCCATTTTAACCTCCATTCAAACTGTTGATGTCTAGAGAACATTTAGAATAGTTGACATTTTAAAAGCACCTCTTGTAACATAGCTTTAGAATCGGCCATCCACCTAACCTCAATTGTATTCTTTATTTTCAAGAACCTCTTATTTGAATTCAAATCTCAGTATATGAAATCTTTCTTATTTTTAGAATGATTTGTTTATGTATAGACATGGGGCATGTGGCATTAAAAAGAAGGAAAAAGAGGAGGGTATGCAAAATTTGGGAGCTATCTTTTTTCTTTTGACGAAGAAGAAGAAAAGATTCTCTTTGGCCTCCAACATGATAAAAAGTGGCTCAATTTATGTATTTTTGCATGTATTTCATCTTGATGATATTCCACTCTAATCAATTGATCTCCATGCAAGCTCTTTGAAGGGACTCAGGGAACCAAGCATGGATACCACCTCTCTCCATTACGATTATTTATTATGGATGACTCTCTAAGCAACTAGATGACACAAAATGTTGCAATAGGAGAATGGAAGGGGATCACAATTACTATTTAAGTACCAGCAATAGCATACCAAATATTTGTTGATGACACTCTATTCTATGGTATACCTATGATTGGGGAAAAATAGATCATTAAAGCAATGTTGGATGAATATGTGAAGTGTTCTAGGAAATTCATAAACAATGATAAATCATGGGTATTTTTCTTCAATACAAAAAATCCATCTAATATAGAATTTATTCCAAGCTCATCTATGCCATATAATCACTTCCAAGTTAGTATCTGAACCTACCACTATTCAAAGGGGTGGTCAAGTCTAGCCTCTGGTTGGGAAAAATGAAATATTTAAGAAAAATTCAATTCATGGAAGGGTCATTGGTTGACTCTAGTGGGAAGAATCACTATGATTAAAGTGGTTCTTGCAACCATCCCAATATAAATGCTCTCTTTTTCTAGATTTGACTATTGCAAGGTGTGTGCCCTTGGTCTCCTTGTGTTGTGTAGTGTAGCAGTCAGGTTCGTGGCATGGCTTAACCACCCCTCGTGGATTCATTAACTTTGGTCGTTGTATCAGACACTAATAGGTTGATCTTTTGGTGCAACAACAACTGTCTATGTAACAATTGGTATCAGAGCCTAGGTCATTGGTTTGAACCCCTTGCTTGTGTTGGGGGATTGTTGCAAGGTGTGCACCCTTGGTCTCCTTGTGTTGTGCAGTGTAGCGCTTGGGTTTGTGACATGGCTTAATTGCCTCCTGTGGATTCATTAACTCTAGCGGTTGTATCAGGCATTAGCAAGTTGATCTTTTGGTGTGACAATATCTATTTATGTAACACTAATAACCAAGGTAGTGAAAGAATTCAATAATATATAAAGAAGATTTATGTGGGAGGGATCAAATGACACAAAGTACATTCTTCTCATTGCACAGGAGAAATTTAAACAAGATAATCCATTAAGAGGGGTGGTCATCAATGACATACATAAAAATAGCTTTGGGGGAAATTATTGTGGAAAATGTTTGAAAACTACAATTCATTATGGTGTAGAATCCTTAAGAAGAAATACCTAGACATCATTGACTTGAAGCCAATACTTACAATTTCTAGTCCCCCAAATAACTTACAAATATTGAATTTCATGATAAAATATAGGCCACTAATAACATATCACCTAACTTAGAGAATTAACAATGGTGCGACTACCTCATTCTGGCATGACTTAAGGAATGGGTACATTCCTATGGTGGACACCCTAGACATTGAAGAACACATTGAAACAATCATAGGGAGATACACGGAAAAACTAAGAGATTATATGAACATATCCAACATAAGAGGCGAAGTGGCATATACATGGAAATCATTTGAGTTCATCTCTACTTAGATTAACTATATAATTCAAGGAGAGCTCTCAATGAGGAAGATACTATTATCAAAAAAGGATGATGAACTACCTTGCTGCGGAGTCATCAAGAAAGTACACAACAAAACTAGGATATGAAATATAGGATAGGGAGACCCAATCAAATAACTATCCAATATTTTTCCTAAAGCATGAACACTTGCTTGGGGTACCCTTCACAATAGAATACTCACAAAAGATTGTCTCATTAAACTTAGTTTTGCAAGGCCTCACTATTGTCCATTATATAAGAAACATGAATAAACCATAGACCACTTATTACTACAATGTAATACAACTATCAAATGTAGTTCCTATTTCATAAGCAAACTATGATGAAAAGGTCTTCTACCATCATCAATCACATCCCTATTCCAAAGTTGGCCAAGATAACATAAAGGCTTGTGATAGGCTAGACTATGGATGACTACATTGGGCATGATCATATGACATATAGAAAGAAAGGAATGCATAATTTTCCAAAGATAAGGCCATACCAACATTATAGTTGATAAAAAAAATTAAGGTTGCAATATAAAAATTATAGAACACAAGAGATCAAGAACAAGAAGTGGACCTTCTCCCTTTGGGATAACAACATCCTTTCCACTTCACCACTACTAGAAGCTCCCACAACCTATAGTGGTTGCAAAGTCTTTGAGAAGAATAAATGAAAATTTTCATAGTGAAATCCCCCCCCTTGTGGATGTTCAAAACTCAAGTTTGAAGGGGTTGTGATGGGGAACCTAGGCATTCAAGTGCTTGATCGATAATTTGGGATGACAATTGAAATATGTATTAGGATGATGCTATCAAAAGTTTTGCAGAATGGATCCAACAATGTGGTTGAGTTCATTGGTCTCCACACAGGCCTAAAAATGTGTGCTATTTTGGAATTAAATTCCATAGACATTGAAGGGGACTCACTAGTTATAGTTCATGCTATAGATATGAAGAAGGTGCTAAGTTGGAGACTATTGATGTGGGAAAATAAAAGACACATGCTTCTAGAAAAATTAGGGGAATACATATTAAGGCACATATATAGAGAAGAAAATACAACAAAAAACTACCTATCAAATTGGGTGATTGAGCAAAAAATAATGTTAAAATATCCAATAACCTAAAAAATATCATTATTATAGAATCAACAAGAGTTGAGCATGCCCAAAATAACTCAAGGGAAACTCACAAAAACTAAAGTTCTAGTAAAGAAAATCATGAGCCTAGAATATTTTGATAAAATTCATGATCGCCGATCTTGACAAGGCACAAAAATGATATGAGGGATAATTATCCCACTAACTGAGGTTGATACAAATCCTTGTGAAATCCCATCTTTCATCCAAAAAAGATGCGACATAAGTAACCTAATACCAAAGAACAACAATAAATAAAAACAATGGTAGAAAGATTGGAAACTTTCCCAAGTTGTGAATGCAACTGTGCACATATGAGTATCAAAGAACAACTAAAGAATTCATTCAAGATCTAGTTTGAGGTAGAACAAGAAACCATATGAGTGATGATATGTGAAAGGCATATGCAATAGGCTCACATCCATAACACTATGTTGATGGAGAATTTTCTCTATAACGTAGTCAAAACATTCAACACCATTGAATGGGTTGGATCTATGGTGGAAAAGATTCATCGTCCCGAAAAGCCAAGTCGAGGCTATCAACACTCTGTCAACTTTGAGGAAAGATAAAAAAATGGCCTAGTTCGTGATGTAATATGTATTGCCATTGGTAAAAAATTGAAGACATGAATCAAGCCATAACATTGATGCACAAGGGACTTGGAAGAAATAATATGAAAACATATTTTTTTAGCTCATTATGATAAATTCTTCATGTCGGGTCAAATAAAGAGGCTACAAGAGATTATCGAGGGGTTGTATACCCTTTTTCATATTCTTGCTTGACTTCAGATCATGTAAAGAGCAATGATAATTGTTTTCTTCATAATAATTCACCATAAGAAAAATATTAAAAATCAATTTGATCTCTCTAAAAAAATCAACTCTCTCCCCCCCTCTCCCTAATTTATGAAATCCTCAAATAATTGACTTAATTATAAATTATTCATAAATAATTCACAATAATCCAAGTTTTATAACCATGAGATAATTCATCACATTATTTATACGTAATAAAGATAGAAATATACACGAAAAATGATTGAAATAAATGGTGGCCGCCTCCATTTTTCTTTGTATTAAAGAATGAATAGCTGATTATAAATGTGTTGGGAGTTGTGCTAAAATGCGCCCGCTAAAATAGCAGGACTGGTATAGGTGATCATCAAATTTCAAGTTCACGTGTGGACATAGCCGCCCACTGGACCAGTACCGTCTAAAATTAAAAAGAAAACAAATCAAATGGCTACCAAATATTCCGTTTTGCATAATATAATCATTAGATTCTTCAAAAACAATTTATGTTTGGGAATATCAGTCGTCATCTCAAATATTATTATTTTATTCTATTTCTCATTCTTCTGGTTTATTAAGTGGTAGGGCGGCTAAAAACCTTTCACATAACGGATAAATTATAGAAAAGGTCTGAGCTTATCTCTTCATCATATTTCTTTACGAATTGTAGGGAACATTTGTTTTCTGTATGCCATTCTATAATCTTTCATGTTGTTTTAACTAGGGCGAAGGGTCTAGGGAGGTCTTAGCATGCCGTATTCTGTCATCTTCCTGCATCCGAATCCTCTCATATTTTCTATTACGTGAAGCATCTGGAACTTGTGTCTTAAATGTATATTGGCCTTGTTTTGCGAAATCGGGCATTCTGAGAAGTTCCTTCTATTGACTATCCTTGAAACGTTTATAAAACTCATCACCTTGAGAGTTAGAAGAGTTGTAAGGAAAAGGCTTCTTTATGGGCAGGCATCCATAGACTGCAATCAATCCATATCTTGTTACTTTATTCATTCTATGTAGATGTTGTTTGTCGATGTCTTATCTTGTATTGCTATTATTGCTAAATAATCTAAACCCTATGGTCTATCCTTTTGCTCTCTTCATACTTTATTTATTCACCCATACAGTTTATCAAACTCTCGTTAAGATGATTGATTTCCTATTTCTTCTAACTAGTTGGTTAATGGTGTTTTCGCTGATGATTGATTGCTCACCTCATTGAGACTGACAATAATGTTAAACAAGTTATTCGTTGTTTCGATACTTTCTGCCAGGCCTTTTGTTTGGCCATCCAATGGCAGAAGTCTCAGTGCTAGATGTAGCCTTTTAGAGGTAGTTCTTCCAAAGTCAAGCTATTTAAATAATTTTGGTTGGAGATGGATCAATCATGGGGTCTATTTTATTTATTAGTCATTTTTTAAAGATTTTTTATTGTTTTTTTTGGGTATGCATTTTTTTTAATTAAGATTGAGAAAAAGATCAACTAGGTAGTAGATTACCAAACCTCTTTCTTTCACATATAAAATTTAGATTTGGTATAAAATATTGGCTTCCCTTTATGTTAATTATTCTTCTTGGGTGGTATCAAGAGTCTCTTATTTAAGGACTTAAAAAAATCTTAAAGACTCTCTAGACTTATCCTCATACACCATTTTGTAATTATAAACCTCATAAATAATATCTATGGATTTCTCCACATCTTTCTATGGATAGTTAGTTGAACCGTCATTAGCAAGTTCAATCTTCTCTTAGTACTTGGCATTGCTTGGCTATTCTTGAACCTAAATTTATTCATTTTCTCTAGTACATGCTTTAACAAGGTCTTCTGCTTGGTTCTCACTTAATTTATCATTCTTTTTGTTTTGCACTAGAGTTCAAGAAACTTGTAATTGGATTAATGATTTTTTTGATCCATTTAGGCATACTACTTTTTGATTGGATATGGTATTTTTAGGGGACTATCCGTGTCTCCCTTTCAAGTATATACATTTGACATGCTTTTAAGGTTAAAATTATTTTTAGCACTTGGAAAGATATAAATGCAATTCTTTTTTCAATATTTCTATTTGATATTCATTTCTCTTTGTACACTAAGGCTAAAATTTTCTTTATGTTCTTATATGAATTCAAATACAAACTAGTTAAATTACACTTGAAGTGACATTTTTGCAAGAGCTTTTGGATCATTGGGATAATGCTTTGTTCACTATTGCTAGAATTTCCCTCCCTCCTTTTCTCCTCATCAAGGGTGTCAACAAGGCTGTAGCTAGCTTGTCAAAATACAATTCCCAATATTATGGCTTTTAGCCCTTGGAAAATAGAAATAATGCTACCAACTATTGTTCTCGACCTTCAAAACCACCTTTTGTGACTTTCATGAGCATTACTCTCTTGGTTAGCCAAACTATGCTAAGTTTCCTTGACTAGACTTGGTTATCCTAGTTCATGTTCAACATCTTTTAGAGGAGACGAGAGAGAGAGAGAGAGAGGCTTTGACTAGCTAGAAGTTGATTGATGATAATCCTAACCTCAATGATGTTTGAGGAAAACATAATGATAAAGGTTCCCCTCTTTATGATGGTCATTTACCTATTTAATTATGTTTACATTATGTTTCGTCTTTACCCTTTGAACTCTTATCTTTGATTTGTACTTAACCTTGTATAGACTTTGAAGATGTGTTTCTTTACCACTTGTTTTTTTTTTTCATATTATTCTATTATAGT
>VDFB02089989.1:0-16061 GCA_007258455.2 Sequoia sempervirens
TTTATAACACTTCAAAATAGGGCTTTTTGATGTGTGAAAAGGTGATTTTTAGATAAATTGCATTAAATAGAGTCTAGAAGAATGTAGAAATGTCTTACAACACTTCACAACACCTTCACAAGACGTCGTTAAAAGAATTTTATTTTATCATTAAGTCCAATTTATCATGAATTAATCTCATGTCAAGCAAAGGGTACTTTTTTCTCTGGTGCAAATAGATAGATGTGAAAACCACCATTTCATATATATGTAGCAACCAAAAGGATTTGAGGTCAAAGGTAAGGAGAACTTAGTGTGGAGATTGAAAATATTTTATATGGCTTGAAATAGGAACCTTCAAAATGGTATTTGAAATTTGATAGTTTTATGGATGAGAAAAGCTACACCCGATGTCATTTTGACCATTGTGTATATTTTAAGAGTTTTAATAATGATAGCTATAAATTATTTTATATCTATATGTTGATGAAATACTTGTAGCAGCGTCTAACATAGATCATATAAGAGAGTTAAAATAATGGTTAGGAAAAAAAAAAAAGAAGTTGTTGGTGTGAATAAATGTCTTTTACCTAGCTAATTCATTCACTAGGTAATTAGAGGACATATTCACATGTTAATTTTACTTAAGAATTAAGATTCCTTCTAGAATACTTAGTTTTCATGTCTATACTTTATCTTATCCTAGTTGTCACATATTATAGGATTAATATACTTGTCATGATCTTTCCTAATCCTATCTCTCTACATTTTATTTATAAGCAAGGCATCTCATGTACATTTGTATATTCAATATATATTCAACCATTATTCAATATTTCATTGTTGAAGCAAGCTTTCTTGCCATTTTATCTCTTGTGGAAGATATTTTGGTCTAGCGACTATTCCTAGGGGTGTTGAGGATTTACCATTAACTCCCACATGGTATCAAAGCTCCAATGTTGCAGATTCTTTCTCAGGTCTGAGGGTTTCATATTGACTTGGAGATTTTGCTAGGTGCATTTTTGGGTTTCAAGGACCTCAAGATTGAATCCAAGGCATCAAAGAAAGTCAGGTTTTCCTTTCATTTCGTCAAATTTGGTTACATTTTTTCCAGATCTATGAGGGTTTCAAAAAGTGTGAAGAGTGTCTGATCTAGTAGGTAACTCATTTTTTTGAGCACTTTGGGCCCAAATCAACATGACCATCATGTTCAAGAGGCTAATCAAATGAGTTTTGACTATAATTTTTTCCATTTTTGGTAAAGTTGTTTTGGGGGGAAAAAAAAATTTCTCAGAGAGGACATACGGCCTCCCAAGTGGTACAATCGTCATTAATATTTTCGTGGAAAAAAGTTATTGAAAAAATAATTTTGCAACTTTTATTTTATATTGGGAAAAATTTGTATATAGTTGAGCAATTTTCCTATACTCTAGGGAAAATATTTTTCATAATATTTCAGGCATATTTGCATAATATTATGTCTCTACGTCATTAGATTACCTTCTGCACATGGTTGTATGATAGTCATTTCCATTCGTTGGCCAAAGCATGGTACAAATTTCATTTATATCATAGATTTTGTCTCATAATTTTTTTTTCTTATTCCATTGGTGGATATAGTCTTCATTATAATTGGTTAGTTTTCTAGTTTATATATATTAAATAGGTATGTACAAGATCATCATGGAAAAAACAGGCCCTTAAGTGGCAAAAATTGAGAAAAATTAGATTAGGCAACTTGACGTAAAAATTTGAATAAGTTATCTATATTATTTCAAAATATGTAAGAATAGAATCTATAGAAAATTAAATGTAGTTTCTAACCTACTAGGTTTATTTAAAAAAAATCTATTTGTGAAAATTTGAAATTTCAATGCAGTAGTACTTAAATTTCAAGGAAGAAATGAGAAGTAAATTATCTAACCACCCTAACCACAATAAAATGATAATATTTTTTTATAATATTTTATATATAAGAGACTCATGTCCAATGTGATGCATATTTTTTATAATTTTTTATTACAAATTTTAAAAAATATAAAAACTTGTATGTCTAACAACCTTAACTTGGTCAAAACTTCATGAAATTCATTTTTTTAATCGTATAGTACGCAAAGCATAGAATATGAAGCATGTTTCAAATTCAAAAAATGTGATACCATTTGAAAGCTATAGATGTTTTTCAATTAGCCTATCAATCAGGACTTTAGTCATTATTCAAATAGAAAATGAATAATAATTATTTATTCAATTCAAAGTAAAGCATAATTTATATTGGTGGAAATCTAAGAATCTCCTTAAAAACCCTTTTATTTCATCAATTTTGGGTTAAAAGATAGTCATCAGCCACATACCCATCATATCGCCACTTTTTGGCCCATCATGATCCTGCACATACCCAAACCTTTGTTTTATATTTTAAAAGGTTGACTATAATTCCATGTGCAACAACTCATTGTACCACCTGGTCACATCATGTATATGGTTGTTGTCATGTTTGGGTACACATCACCCATATAAAGGTCTTTTCATTTTATAAATAAGGTTTTTTTAAAACTTTATTAAAAGCAGATATCATTTTTTGTTTTTGGGTATTAGTGCAAGGGCTAAGTCCTTATAGGCCACCACTTTAGGTGGCTCCACCCAGACCCACCACCCAAGGGGATGGTGAGATATTAATTGATTATTTAAACCCTTTACAAGCTCGACGGTCATATTAGCAACCGAGTGCTAGTTTTTTTTCCTCCAAGTGCTAAGAATTTTTCCCTTGTTTAGTCTGTCAATCCCTCAAACAAGCATTTTTTCATTTTGGCATAACTTTCACACATGGAAGCCATTTTTTCAAACAAAATATTTTCAGAAAGCTGGTTCTCCAAAATTTTCAATGGTAAAGTTATTTTGTAGAAATTTTGCAATTTGGTGCTAGTTCTTTTTGTTTGAAATCAGATCTTCATTTTTGGCTCCTAAGTTCATAACTTTTTTGCATGATCTCTAATTTTTGTGATTCTTGTGGAATTCGAAAGTTATTGAGGAGCTCTATCCATCCATCCATACAATTTTTCCTATTTCTATCCTAGGTACATTTTGATTTCAGTTTTTTCTAAGTGGGTATATTGGAGGATACTTGGATATTTTGGCAATGAGGAAAGTGTTGTTTTGATCATTGTACTTCATTTCAGCTATATTGTATATGTTGATCTCAGTTATTATCAGTTGATAAGTGTATTATCATTGTATTCATGGGTTATTCAACTCATCCTTTTGTAATAGTTCTGACAAGGGATAATTATGAGTCATGGAAAAAAGGTATCATAACACATTATGAGTGGCTAATATTTTTTCCACATCTTAATGGACTCATTCCTAAACTAGAAACAACATATAGGAAACATGTTTAGGGTAATAAGAATGATCATATCATAGGATTGATTGGTTCTAATTTTAGTGCAAGCATCTTCAATGAGACCTATCATAATATATTCTCAAACATATCATGCCCACACATAGTTTGGACCAAAGTTTGGGATATTTTTGGAGATCCACACAAGCCTCCATTCCCAGATGATCCTACTTCAGATTGCCTCATTCCACTTGATGAGGTTGACAACATACCTTTTGATGATGACACCTTAGAGGATATTGAATATGATGCAGAACTTGAGTGTCTTGATGATCCAGAGACTTCTCCTATAGCCCCTACATCTCCAGTTGAGATCACCCATTCATCTTTTTTTGATGATTCACTTAGTATTTCTAGTGATTCATTACAATAGATATCTAATAGTCTTCCTAATTGGGATTCCTATTTTTCAAACATTGCTTCCATTTTTGTGGAGTCTCACATTTTAGATTTGGAAGACCAATTTTAGGGTCTATCTCTCCTATTTGATGATATTCATGGATCAACTATTACCACTTCATGTTTATCTTTGGAGTTAGCTCAAGATCAATTTCCACTTGTTCTTGTTTTTTCATAGTTTTTTTTTCTGATTGGGTATGTACCTAATTGGATTGTGGAATAATCATCATCATCCAAGAACTTGACAACACATGAGGAGATTTCAGAGACATGATCTTCATACATTTGGATTCCTCTTCCTACCAATTCTTATCTAGAACGAGAAGCATTCCTGCATTTGTACTTGGTGTATATTCTTCCCAAGGGGAGAAACATTGTTTGTACCCATTGGACTATATTTTGTCTTCAAACATTAACCATACTTGTAGGTGATTACACATTTTGGGGGGAGGATATCTTATCTTTCTTTTTCCCTCTTATTGGGAGGTCATTGATTGTATATAAATGATGGATGTATCCCTTGGAGGGTATCATTGAGTTCTCCATACATGATGTTATTTTCTTTTCTTTTCTCTCTTTTGGAGAGGATTATTTTCCCATTGGGTTTGCTACTTTTCTTTGCTTGTGAGAGATTGATTGCATTTTCATTGTAAATGGATACCTAACATGGCTTAGTAGTTGAGACTCATCTTCATCTTTGCATAGTTTGCATAATAATCTTCTCCCTAAGCTGCACTTAAGGGGAACTATTGGTGTCAATAAATTTATTGTACATGGCTAATTCATTCACTAAGTAATTAGGGGACATATTCACATGTTAAGTTTACTTATGATATAAGATTCCTTCTAGAATTCTTAGTTGTCGTGTCTAGAATTTATCTTATCCTAGGTTGTTATGAGTTAGTTGTCACATATTATAGGATTAAGACACTTTTCATGATCTTATCTAATCCTATCTCTCTACCTTGCCTTTATAAGCAAGATCTCATGTACATTTGTATATTCAACTATTATTCAATCTTAAATTGTTTAAGCAAGCTCTCTTGCCATTTTCTCTCTCGTGGAAGATATTTTGGTGTAGAAGCTATTCCTAGGGGTGTTTTGGAGTTACCATTAACTCCCACATAAGTATTTAGGGGGAAAAAAACAAACCCTTGTTATGAGAATTTCTAGAGATAGGAAAAACAAAAAATTAACTCTATCTCAAGGTGTGTATACTGAAAAGGTGTTGAAAAGGTTTAATATGGAAAATGAAAAAAAATTCAGCACACTTTTTCCTAGTCATTTTAAATTGACTAAGGAGATGTGTTTAATGACACAAGAGAAGGAATTTTTTTTTTCCAAGGTTTCATACTCTTTAGCTATTTGATGTTCTATGGTATGCACGAGGCTAAATATTGCACATGTCAATGGAGTTGTAAGCAAGTATATGAGTAGTCCTAGAATTGAGCATTAGAATGTGGTAAAATGGATTCTTTGGTTTTTGAGAGGAACATCTAATAAAAATTTATATTTTGGGGGACCTAACACTATTTTGCAAGGTTATGTTGACTCAAATCTGGTAGGTGATATTGATACCAAGGGAAGCAATACGAGATGTGTTTATTGTTGGTGGAACATTGGTGAGTTGGATTTTGAGGCTTTAAAAGGTTGTTTCTTTATCAACCATGAAGGAAAATTATGTAGCTACAACATAGGAAACCAAGTGGATGATATGGATACAATTTTTCTTAGAAGAATTGGGAAAAATAGTAGGCTGAAATTTATTTATTTATAGAAAGCCAGAGTGCCATTCTTCTTGCTAAAAAAATTGCCTTGCATTTGAAGGAAAAACAAATATAGCTAAGATATAGCTTCATCTAGTTATTGTTGGAGGATGGATAGCTAAAGCTAGAAAAGATTCATACAAATGATAATCTAGCAAATATATTTACAAAGGTGGCTACACAGGAGAAGTTGATCTCCTCTTTAGCTTTCATTGGCCTTTGAGATTGGAAATAAATGATTAAAATAGTAGAGTTTAAAGGTGCTAATTTCTAGTGGGAGATACAAGGGAAACAATTTTATTTGATTAATCTCCAAGTGGGAGATTGTTGGTATGTGGAGATTGATCTAACTTGATGTCTATATTTTTCCCTCTTTACCTAGAATTTTTTCTATCTAATCAATCAACAAGGGAATTTAAGGTAGCAAAGCCCCTCTTGTAGTGTCCTAGGATATTATCCCCCCTATGGGGTTGCAAGGATGGAGCCCATGGTGGGGGTTTGGGGGAAATTCCCCTAATGGAGGTTGTTGTGGGTAACTCTCCCAAAGATTTTTTTCTTATTTTTATAAAGAGAATTCATTGCATATTCAAATTATATTTCAATTAAATAGTTGATAAGTGTTTGGAAGAATAATAGTTTATTGTTATGATTTAAATTCCAACAGACATGAGTTGAACAACATGAGAATCCCAAGTCACATGAGAATTGAATGGTAGCAGAATATGATACTTGTGGTAGGGAAAATATGTGGAAGATAGTTTGAAAAATCATGTGGATGTGATATTTTTATCATAGGTTATTGAGATGGGTGCATATAGCACTATGTGTGGGAAAATAGAGTTTTGAATCCATTTATATTAATTGTTGCACATTGCATTTGTTACTACAATTTATTATAATATGTATTTTCTAGAAGCTAATTAATAAAAGGGATTTTTTTTTAGATGAAGCCTAATAATTGAATGAACCACATTAAAAATCTTGTTGTCTTTCTCTATTCCATGAATTATTTCATTCCTCTATTCTATCTCTATTGTGTAATAAAACCTGCATATAATTGGTAATTAGATCCCTCTGTTCCTACCTACAATTCCTAACAAAACATGTTACAAAAATAAATTAGATCTATCAAAGGCAAGATAAGGCATAATTTTATCATAAATACAGTGTACATTACGCAAAAAATGGAGTACATATTAAAAAATACACAAAGCATACATAAGGAAGACATGAAGAATATAAGGAATACACATAGAAAACATGTAAAACACATGAAGAACACGGGGAATTCACGAGCCATACATGATACATGCATGAAGCAAGAAAAACATGCACTTGAGGTAAACATAGAGAAAAATAACAATCATATAATATATTAAAATGTTAGTACACACTATGTGAAGCTAAATATTTGAGTTAGCAAGGTAAGGATACCTTATTATGTAATTGTCTCAATATCAAGAATCATCCTTTGAATGCATAAACATATAGATACATTCTAAAGAAAAATAAAGGAGGGTACATGACTCTGGCACTAGCTTTCTCTATCACTAGGGGTCATGCACATTAAAAATCCTCCATGGACCATAGGCTAGTAAGTTGTGTTATGCTAGGTGTTCATGGATATGATAAACAAATATTGCATAAAGAACATAGGCTAGAAAGTTTTGTTATGATAGGTGGCTCATGAGATACATGGATCCACAATCTAGCAAGCTACATTATGCTAGGTGTCTATGTTAAATACATACATTCACAAGCTATCAAGTTATTTTATGTTATGTGACTGTATATAATTTATAAATGTTTAATGTTTCAGGGAAATTATGGAAAATACCACCATGGAGGGGACACATCAATAAGTCAAAGATCAAGAGATTTGAAAACATGTATGGATGTATAAAATATACAGGTGATATGCCCCCTTAAAATATTAGCATACTTGCTATGTTGATATTTTAAGGAAAAGAGGAGGGAATAATTAAGAGAGGGGATCATTAGGGAGGAATGCGCACCTCCAAAAATAGTTATTCTTTCTCTCCAAGTGTAGAGGTGAAGACAACCATGCTATAAACTATTGTTTTTCTACCATTCATGAAGTATAGTTGCACATAAGATTGTACCACCATGAATGGAAATGAGAAAACACATGGAGCTATGAATACCACATAGTGAAGAGTGAAATTATAGAATAAATTTTATCATATACCAAATGGAAGGTTGATGGTACTAGAGTTAATGAGTTGTTGAATTTTATTATTCAAGGCCTAACAGTCATTAGTAGAATGTCTAAGCACTTTTTGGTATCCATAGTATGAATACTTTAATGATTTTGTTTCTGAAATTTATTACCTGTTGGAGGATGAAGAGTAATCAAGTGAGATTTGAGAATCTTCAATAAAATATGCTCTTTCTTGGATAACATATGAGGATTAGGGAGCCATCCTTTTTTACTATGAAGAAAGGCTTTCTTTCCCACAAGAGGAAGTCATAAATACATTAGAAAATGGAGGATGATATATAGATGAAGGAGGAGGTTGGAAACCTAATCCCCTTTTAGAAAGGTGTGGTTTAAGCTTCATAAGAACCTTATATTATTAGTCCATGATTTCATTGTATTCAAATTTAGAAATAATTTTGAAATCAAGCCCATAATGTGTCCCCAAATCAAATGGAAAAAGATAAGTCATCTAAATATTCTTGGAATAATGAGATGTATGGTTAGAAAGTGAAGAGTTTCTCTTGTAACAATGCATATCCTTGTTGAGTGTTGAAATTTCAAGAGGAGGAGGGTCATTCTTACATTTAACCAACACACAAGGAATGAAAGATCAAGAGCCCCCATTTACATCATGGGATGATGGTGTTTGTGAATTTGTTAGTGTAGAATGAGTTAGAATAGTAGATTTGAGTTTTTTAGAAGATTGTACAAATAAAAAAAAAGCTTCCTTAGGTTTAGAATGTGAGATTTTATACTCTCCCAAAAAGGTGGGTATAAAATCTAATGAACCCCAATCATAACAAAAAATATGTATTCAAAGGTGAAGGGTCATCCAAATCATTATTGTTGTTGGAAGAAGGAATTGTAGTATTGAGATTAGATGTTTGAGAAAAAGAAGTACAATATTGTGTGGACACCACTGAAACAACCTTTGGATCTTTAGGCTTTGATGGTGATATTTAATACTCTATAATGAAATAAGTCATAAAATCCAATGAGCCCCAATCATCACCAAAGAGCTCCTCATTTGTAGGTGATTTATTATTATTATTGAAAGGTAATGTTCAAATTTTGAAGATGGAATTAAAGTACTAAGATATTTAGAAATAGGAGGGTGATATTTGGCTGCAACTTGTAAACAAATTTCTAGATTTGAATCCCCTTTAACTGTATAGACCTTGTTAGTATATAAAAACTTCATTGTAAAATGAAGAGTAAACATGACTTCCTGATGGTGTGAATCCATTTTCTACCAAGAAGAAGATTATATAAGAGAGATTCATTCATAAAATAGATAAGGGTAGGAAAAATCAAGGGTTCTACCTTAACTAGTAATGTTATTTTTTCTAATGATTTCCTATTGATATTATCAAAGCAACAAATAGAGAGAGAATCAAGTTTAATGAGGGACACATCTACACCAATATTATGCAACATATCAATGCTATAAATAGTAAGACTTGATCCATTATTGATTATAGTACACTTTATTTCATGTTGGTTGAAGATGAAAAAAATAATGGGAGAGAAATGTTGTATTTGAATCTTAGGAGAAGGTAACTCACTTTAATGGAATATAATATCTAATTTTGTTTCATGCATGTAAAATCTAATAGAAGGTGGTACAAAAATCTTTTGTAAATCCTCTTGGAGCATTTCATGTTATGTAGGAGAAGTTTGTATTAATTCCCAAAGAGAGATCTTAGCCAAAGTAGTAGGAAGGTGCACAACAAGATCATATCCTTAATTAATATGCTAAGGAAGATGAGGTGTGGGGTGAGGAATAGGTTAGGGAAAGAGAATTAAAGTGATAAGAACTAGTGTTTGTTTAAAATTTTTATTATTTTGAGTATTGTATGTATGATAATGTGGTCTATGTGATACATTTTGGTGTATATATATTTGTTTTGAGTAAGTTGTTTTTCAAATTTTAAGATGTGACCAAGATGTTTAGGTTATTTTGGAACACCTCAAATAATGAGAATATGTTTAGTTTGTGGTTGAGGAATATCGAAATGAGGATGCATAATAAGTTTTTACTTTACTAAGTCTATTACGTTAATTAATATTTGATATATAGAAGTTATAGGAGTCTTAAAGGATGATTTTCTTGAGATGAAGTCATCAAGCACTTCATAAAGCATATCAAAATCATCACTACTAAAAGGCTCATCAAATGCATGAAAGTCTTGTAGAAGAGGTTTAACATGATCAAATAATCTTACTTTTCCCAAGATGTTAAAGATATAACATTTTTTTTAAATCATGGTAAAATGCCAATTTATAAATGAATAGTTTTTTATGTTTTTATTTATAAGGTAAATTGATAAAAAAATGGCATAATTCAACTGGTATAGGATAGATTATTAGAGATAAAGTGAATATCAAAATAGAAGCTACAAATATTGCATTGTTACTAAAATTTGGGCAAGATAGGGGGCATGGGCACCTAGAATAGAAATGCAAAATTTTAAGGTTTTAAAGGTATAAATAGATGAAACAATATCTGTAGATCTCAAACTATAAGAAAATGGATTTGAAATCGGCATAAGTCAAAAATTTAAGATTCCCTAATTATGCAAAGTACATAAATGCATGAATTAGGGTTTTAAAACATTCAAACAGAGCTTAATAGGTTCAATCCACTTGACACATGAATGTTTTTGAAAGAGGAAAAAATTGGTTTTACAAGGACCCGAAACCACAAAGTTTACAAACAATAGAAAATATCGTCAAAGACCCCATAAAGAGAGAGGCTATAGAAATGATAACAAAATTACAAAGCCACAGCTACCAAAAAAGCCAACAAGGGCCACATAAAAGACCCAAAAAGACCAAAGAAAATGCCAGAAGTAACTAAACTCGGGACTTTAACTTGTTTCCCTTGTCTCGACTTCCATGTTGTTCATTTCACGAACTCCCTCTTTAAGATCTAGACCATCTAGCGTGAGTAGGAGGTGCTTTCCCTCTTAGGTGATCCCATAATAGTGGTTTACAATTTTTGGCCAAACTGGACATTGAAATTATTATTTTTAACTAAATCTTCACGTTCAGACACCTATAGCGACTAAACTATGAGGAATTTGAAGATGGTGCAAACTAGAGTCTCATCAAATTTTTGTCACATAGATTCTAAAATATTTTTTCAAAATTTTTTGAATCAAATTGCACTTCTTTTCCATCTCCATGAAAATATTTTTCTTGAGAAAACAACATTTTTAAAAAGTGGCCCTTTACCAAGTATACTTGTATAACTTTTTTTCCATAAAGGATAAAATTCTAATTCTTTCAAATTTAGATTTGTAACTTCGATATCTAGTGCTTCCACTTAGTTGAATGGTTTTTATTGAATATTTTTATAATCAAGTTTTCAAAGTCAAAAAATTACAATTCATATACAACCTTGTTGTATAGCGATGTAACTTTTTGTATATGTCAAAATTTTATTTTATTTATTTTTTACATTTGGATCAAGGGACTTCAATATCGGTGCACTCATATTTTTCAATTTTTTTGATAATCTTCTATTTTTCCACATGTGAAGAACAAAGAAATTCATTTTCGATGAAAAACCTATGTTTAATAAAACTTAAAAAACAAATACATAACAAAACCAAAACATATTAAAATTATATTCATTGGATAGCTTGTTCTAAGGAATATCATAATCATTTGAAATAAATTTTAAATGAATTCATTTGATCCCCAAAATCTAAATCAAAAGTGATTTTTTATCAGCATTTTGATAGGTGTAAAGGAGACACATTTATAGGTATGGTTTAAAACTAGCGAGGTTCTATCCAAGGGGGTTTGATATAAGGTGATTTGATCAAACCCTCTTCAATTGGAGATCATAAAATGGAACTTTAAGGCTTAAATCATTATATTTTCTAAAATAATGTGATTTCAGCTAAAATTACTCTGGGGGAATTGTAAACCACTATTTTGATAGCACCCTCTTAAGATTGGCATGGGTCCTCTTCGATATTTCTTGGTCCTCATTCTTTCTTTTATCCTTGTCCTCTTCTAGATCAAAAATTAGCGAGCCTTGTTGCGACTTTTTCAACTTTTCAAACATTGCATTGATGATAATGGCATTGTGCCTTGCCATTCTATGGTTTTGTTCCACAATAGTTTTCATGTTATTTTTTATTTTAACAATTTCAACTTCCAGAGTCTTATACTTGTCCTCAATGTCATCATCTCTTGTACCAATATTGTTCTTTTTCTATTTTCCTTCTTCATTGCTAAGAGTGGACAACTTCAATTCCAGTTCCTCCAACTTGCTATTTAGAACCATATTTCTGAGATTAAGATCATTAAGTTTTTGATAGGCCCATTTCATAACCCTAAAAGTATCACCAATGCCACTTCTAGCAGAGGCAAGGATATCTCCAGACTGATCCTGGTCTAAAATGAGGTTAAAATCATCCGGGTTAGGGGAGCTGGGAAATCTGGTACCATCATCTCTGAAAGAGGTAGGATGGGTAGAGACAAAGTTTCTGCTAGCTTCAGGGTTCTTAGTTGTGTCCTCCAGAGAGTCTGTGGAATAGGAAACCAACTTATTGGTAGGGGAACCCTTAAGAGCAAGATTCTTTAAGGGAACCGAGCAGTCGGGGTAGATCTCAGGGTTAGCATTCATGAGTTGGGGTTTACAAATCTAGGTTTTCTTACTAGACAGAACAGGGGATGAGTGGGCTTCAACAATTCTCTCTGGGTTAGGCTTAGAATGATTCTCCGAACCCCCACTATTTGTATCATAGTCCTCAGACGCCATGGAGGCAAGTGGTTTGGATAAAGCTGACAGGCTTTGATAGTGTTCATATATTAACCTAATAAGACCAAGATGAAGAATAGGGTATCTCCTGGGATTTTTCTTCTGGTCCTCAAGGCTATTGCTCAACGAACATAATAGATAATGAGGTAGAGAAATCTGTACCTTATGGCAGAAGTGGTTAAGGATAGCAAAGTGATGACCATAAACTCTAGTGAATCTCCTGTCCAAGGTAATATACTCCATTATGACACAAAGCACCTTTCTCCAAAGCACCTTGATGGAGTCAATTTCAAAATAGTTGTTGGAAACTTTGACCAGTTTCATTTTCTCCTTTTCTTTCTTAGGGAATTTTATTACCACTTCATCTGAAAACCTTCTGTCATGATAAAACTTCATGCCCTCAGTGGACATTCCAGTCACCTCTCCTATGATTTTCTCATCCAGTTTCACTTTTCTCCCAAAGAGGATTATTCTCCATTATTCTAGTTCTTCTCAAAGTAGTCAGTAGCCATAGGATCAAGCCCATGAAGTTTTTCTAGGAATGGAACCAAACCACCTCTCACAACCTATTTCGAGACCTTAGCATTCCTCATGTGCATTTCATAGTTTTTTGGCTCAATTATTTTCCTATCCCCCCCATTTTCGTATGCACCTCACTACAGTCTCTACTAGTGCCAAAAACCTATTGCAAATTTATGCAACCATTCTAATGAACCCACAAAGCGTGCCACTTTTTCTTACCAGCTAAGTTATTTGACACGGCCCTATCAAATCTCTTGATTTTGATGTACTTAGCCCTTTTCCCTATCATCATTAAATATATTTTCCTCTTTCCCATGTGTAACATCATAATCTAATAAGGCCCTGACTTTAGCTCCCAAGTCCCTAAAATTCTTCCACATGTTCAAACCTTCCCTCTTAACCCCCTCATTCGTAAAGTAATCTGCCACACTGGTAGCTTCCCTATAGACGTGGGATACTTTAACTTTATCGAACTTGTCTAAAATAGATTTTTCTTCTTCAATCCAATTCTTTATAGACCATGAGGGGGGGTTCCTAACTAGGAGACAGTCAATGATGTTTTTGGAGTCCCCTTCAAGCCATAAATATTTTATATTCAAATTAAGTGCTAAATTTAAAACTTGAAAAGCTCCTATAGCCTCCACCACATGGTTGGATTGATGACCTAGGGAAATGGCCACAGCCACCATAAAGTTACCATTTGAGTCCCTCAACACACCTCCACTTTCATCCATCCCTAGATTGCCCTTCGCAACACCATCAAAGTTGGCTTTAGTCTAGCCATTTGGAGGAAAGGTCCAACACACACCCTCCTTGCTTTTTTTAGCTGGCTTGGATGCCTTAGAGACATCCATTTTGATATTCCAATCCTTGGCTATCATTAGATCATAGGGAGTACATACCACAGCTTCAAGGTTAAGAGCTTTTTGGGGAGTAACATTGAAGTTTTCCTTTATAAGCCTAAAAAAAATTCAAAACCATTAGTCTTTGACATCTCCTTATCCCTGAAAAGTATGTTATTACGTTCTTTCCACACTCCCCAAATGACAAAAGGGAAAATAAAAGTCCATAACCTTCGAATGAAAGGATTTTGAGATGGAGCTTTCCATTGTAAAAAGAAATCTTCAATGGACAGGGGGAACACCCAAGAAATATTCCAAAGGGCTAAAAAAATTTCCCCAGATTGTAGTAACAAATGGATAGTGGAGAAATAAATGGTTTGTTGAGTCTTCCTCACACTTGTAAAGGTAACATCTGTTGGGGATTTGAAATCCACGTTTGCAAAGATTTTCCACTGTTAGCACCTTATTTTGAAGCAAAATCTAGAAGAAAATGTTGACTTTAGGAGTCAAGTGTTTAATCCACGCTTTAGACCAGAAAGGAGGGGGGCATGAGAAAGGGATAGCAGAGAAACAACCGAAGAAACAGAGTAGTTACCCGAAGGGTTGTCCATCCAGACAAGATGATCATCCTGTTGATTGTGTCCCAATCTAATAGCCCTTAAGGAAGATTGAAGCTGAGCTAACTCTTGACTAACCACACACAAATCAACCTAATCTCCTTCATTACAATAATCTTTAACATACTCTCCAAAATTTTCTTTGCAAAACTCAGCCCATCTGTTGAATCTTTCAATTTTGATTAGGGGGTCCTTAAAAATTCATTTGTCCTCCCAGAACCTAGCTTGATTGTCACTTCTAATGTGCCATCCAACCTCTAATTCCAAGATCTTTCTACCAGCAATCATGTCATTCCAGCGAGCTAAACCATGAGGCAGAATAGGAGAATCCAGCAAATCTTTAAGGGACACACAATTGGTCATATATTTACTTCTTAAAATATCTTTCCATTCTCCAACAGACGAGAAGGATCTCCATATTTGTTTAGCTAAAAGAGTCTTATTAATCATTCTAATTTTTCTAAGACCTAATCCCCCCAAGGTTTTCGGTCTACAAACCAAATCCCATCCTGTTAGAGGCATCCTCTTTCTCTCCTCCACACCATACCAAAGGAATTTTTTTTGGATCTTTTCAATGGCCTTCACATATTTAGCAAGAATTTTGAAAAGGCTTAAATCATAAACTAAGAGATTCTAAAGAGAAGCTTTGAGGAGCTGAATTTTCCTAGCTTGGCTCAGAGGAGCTCCTTTCCATCCAGCCAACTTCTTACTGAACCTATCAACTAGTGAACACCAAAAGGAGTCTAGGGATTTAAGGCATAGCAGTAGTCCAAGATAAGTAGAGGGTAAGGATTCCACTCTACAACCAAGGATTCTTGCAATCTTTACCTATCTATGCTTAGGGGTATTAAAGAAAAAAAGGGAGCTCTTATGTCTGTTGACCATCTGCCCAGTCGCCTTCTCATACATGTCCAAAGTTTTTTTCAAAGTCTTAGCCTCATTCACCATAGATCTTCCCATCAGCATAGTGTCATCAACAAACTATTGGTGAGAACAAATAAAATTAGTAGATGAAGGACTAAGACCGGCCAGAGACCTCTATTCAATCAAACTTTTAAGATTCGTTCCCAGGCTCTTAGCCATGATTGTGAACAAAATAGGAGAGATAGGATCACCTTGTCTTAGGCCTCTTGAATTTTGAAACAATCTTGAAGGAGACCCATTCACAATGATAGAGGTGGAGATAGTAGTAACCAACTAATTCACCAACTGAATGACTTTGTTGTTAAAACCAAACACCCTAAGAATTTTAAATAAAAACTCCCAGTCAACACGGTCATAATCTTTAGATATATCCAGCTTAAGAAGAAACCCTTTAGTTTTAGATTCCACAAGTGAATGTATATTCTCATGGATAGTAACTATAGAATCTAATATTTTCCTTCCAGGAACAAAACCATTATGTTGAGGGGATATCAACGAAGGAAGGATAGTAAGGATCCTTGACATCAAAACCTTAGATATGATTTTATAGAAAGAGTTGCAGAGACTAATAGGTCTAAATGCCTCAAACTCCATAGCCCCAGGTTTCTTGGGAA